>JBAJNP010000809.1:2262-78481 GCA_036877545.1 Yasuhikotakia modesta | reverse complement strand
ACAACTAAATTTGTTAGGTATATATCATTGCATTATAAGTTGTTATAGAAAGAAGGTACAAAAGTATTAAAGCATTATCTGAGTTTCTGTTTCCTGTTTAAGAATACCAGCGAAAACACCAGTAAACACCAGCTTCATTTCCGGCAGCTCAGACCATCAGTACTACGCAAGGGCAGCCAGCCTTTTCCCCAAGGTTCTTCCAGCACCAATAATGCAGATTTTGTGACTGAACAAAACAGTGTTAAAGCCACCAAAATGCTTAACATATATTCATTATGTTCCTCAGCTGTAGACGTTCAGTCTGGTGTGCACAACTGGGTTCTGAATGCTGTGTGTAAAACAGAGCCTGAAAGTGACCTATCAGACGTTGCCCCATTTTACACTGGCCAATCAGAAAGCAAAAGCAGGGACTGCAGGTCGAGTCCTCAGCCAACCAGCATAGAGCACACTGGGAGGTGACAGACTGTTGCAACTTAACATGTAAACAAACAATAACACACATAGAGTCTCTAATGTACATTTATCTCTAGGCACCCATGTTCTGTTAAAGAGGACTTGCTGTGTGTTAAAGGACAATGTAGATGGCCAGGATGCTCAAGAAACAAGGAAGTGTTTAAAGAATATACACATTTTCTGAGGTTAGACACAAAATTATGGATTAGCTAAATATTGTTCTAAATAATTCGCATAACAGATATCATGCTTTTCTTTTTGTTAAATTAAATGATGTAGACATCTGTCTAATGAGCACGCTCCTGGAGACAGAAGCATAGCCCAGCTGAGGGTGCAAAGAGACAAGGTGCAACACATGGAGAATCAGGTACGTTCACATTACCAGGAAGTGAACCAGTGTGATCCAGATCACAGCTGTCAAACTCCAGAGCTCAACTTAAACGCTGATCAAACCTGAAAAACCTTGATAAAGGGTTGGACTTAATTTAACTAGCTTATTTAAAAAAGATATATTTTGCAACAGAATGTCAGTATGAATAAATAGTAACTGAATAACTGTTTGGGAATCTTCAGATATCTGATCTGTTAGTGTGATTTTTAGTTAACTGCAGAGAAACAGAAGCTCCAGGCGATGCAACTACACCTGGTTCATGCCAAATCTACCTCTGAGGTAAGCAAGTTATACTGAGAAACATACAGCATATGTGTTTAACTCTGTCTGGAGTCAGTTATCAATTACCAGCCCATTCACTTCACTGCATTAATAGATTCAAGGTTGAACCAAATTTACCAGACAAAATCCATTTTTTAGATGTTTTATTAACATTATTACGCATATAAACATTATTCATTATTCAACATTAAATAATGTTCTGCTAATGTTTCTGCAAGAACATTTTTTAAACATTGAGAGAACTTGCTAGCCAACATTCAGAGAATGTTCCTTGTTAGTTGAGTTGTTTTCCAACTAGTGCAGTTGACTGAACATTTTTTTTACCAGTGTTTCTTGACAAACGTAAGGCCATGGGTTTTGTGACATGAGATTAGGTGTACCAACTTACTGAGCTTGACTGAAAACAAAGGTGTGCTGTGTCTGCTCACCTCTGTGCTAATGTAATTATCTCTCTCTGATCTCAGGCAGGTAATGGTGTGGAGAAGTCAGGCCATCTGTCAGGCCTCCTGCAACCTGTAGCATGTCAGAATGCAAATGGTCCTTCTGACAATGAGCAGGTGGCAGCTGATGCATTAACACAATGCATTAACTGGCAGATCTCTACCTCACAAGTTATACCAGGTCATTTAGCACCCAAACACACACACACACACACACATACACCCCAATTCCAGCTAATTTCCAGGCAATCAGATGTCATTACATTCTCCTTGAAGATCTGACCATATATTTGCATTTGTTTATTGTTTTAAAGATTTGTTTTCATGTTCCAGATTCATATTTCAGCCTCTATGCATCCCATAGGCACAATGGTCATTTTACAATGTAGCTTATGGTGTTATTTTCTCCAAATTTCTTATAGGGATTGTTCCCAGCTTTGAGTATTATAAGTACACAAATATCAGGCCACCTTTCACCTACGCCTCCATGATAAGATGGGTAGGTACTGTTGAATTGCACTTCCTGTATGTTCTTTTATTACACCCTGTCAGTCACATAAAAGGCGTGTTTGTTGTATTCCAGGCAATCCTGGAGTCTCCAGAAAAACAGCTGACACTGAATGAAATCTATCACTGGTTCATCCGCATGTTCTTTTACTTCCGTCACAACACATTAACATGGAAGGTATGACACATTATTTGAACTGTACACATAATATTATGTACATTTTGTGTTTGTCATTGCATAACTAAAAGCTCACAGATCACTCCTACCATAAAATGACTAAAAAACAAAAGTCAGAATAAGCTAAAATTAAAAATCAGGGTATTTCTTAGATATTGGTTATTTGTATAATAATAAATATACATTTTTCTAGTAATGTTAATGTCTAGAATATATAAATGGGTAGAAATTGCGGGTGAAGCTGGCTCTTTAAAAACAGCTGACAATGAGGTGTTTAAATAACGTTAGCATCCATTGATATTCTGTATATTGATTTTAATAAAAAATTTTCCCACTTAAGTTATGATGTATAAATTGTCTACAGAATGCTGTTCGGCATAACTTAAGTCTTCATAAGTGCTTTGTGCGTGTCGAAGGAAGGAAAGGTTCTGTTTGGACAGTGGATGAAGAGGAGTTTCTTAGAAGGAAAGGACATAGGTATGCCATATTTGCTATACTCTAAAGATACCAGTGACAGCTCGATTAATTAAACTAATAAACTACAAAGCTATTAATCACATTATATCAAACCAAACAGTTATACACAAACCTTTTTTTTCCAGGGACCAGGATATGGGCTGGATGGCACATTTTCATCTGTTTCCATAATGTAATTCCTTCTAGATGTGAGGGACTCTTAATATGACACCACAAATAATATTCAACCACTAACAATATTCATTTACAAGGACTGTATCTTCTTGGAAAAATGTTCCAGTGGAGACTGACATTAAGTTGTTTTATATGGATAGCACTCTATACAGACATTTTGTATATTAACATATTCTGATGTAAAAACGTATTTAATATCAACACAAAAACAGTGCATCGTTGTTTTTAAGAATGAATTGTTATCAAATATGTATGCAAATAAAGATACAAACTGAAATTGTAACCATGAAAAATTGTAACTTATTATTAATACTTTGCAAACTCCATATATACAGAAATATTTAACAATGCGTAAGTGTAACGCGACTTTGATCTACTTTATGAAATGAATTGGCGCAAACTGCGGTATCGTGCCTGCGATTGGTCAAGATATTTTTTGCGCGGTGCACTTCAGCCAATCAGAGCATTGTTTTTCTCGCTCGTATGCAAAGCTTCAGATAAATGGCGAACGGAAGGGCGAACTGTAAACAAATACAACGGAGCTGGATGTTGTTTTAAAACTAGATTTGTGGTTTCTGAGAAAAAAATGTCACTGTATCACGTATTCCGTTTTAAAGTGTAATAGGAAACGCCTGATATGGAGTCATCGTGCATTTAAACTAATCCTGCGTTAGGAAGCGATCTGGGCCTGCTGACATTTCTATAGAGTATGTGATGTAATGTGGTCTTGGCTGCGCAGAACTTACAGTTCGCATCATTATTAATTTATTTAAACTGATACAGAAAATCTACAATATACGTCTGATATATAATAAACAGTAACATGAGCGCTGACTCGGACAGCGGCAAGCAGTCCGAAATTAACCCGAGGAAAAGAAGCGTAAGTCCGACAGGAGCGAGTGAGTCCGCGCTGCTTAAGCAAGCGAAAGTGACTGAAGAGGAAGTGAGAAGTGACTCTCGTGAAGATGCTAAAGCCGGGAAAATTGGGAATGGTGGGTCGGAACATGAACCACTGCTTCCCAAATGCGCCGAGGGGAAGGCTGCTGGGAGCGGAACGAGCACCGATGATATCGATAAAGCAAGGCGAACCGGTAAAGCATCGCTGATGGATACTGATACTAAAGATGGGAAAGCTGGATGCCCCGCGTCCAGTCGAGAAGAACCGTCCGACTCTGCAGCTATTGCCGCGGCCGAAGCGCTTGCCAGTCTGACCGGTGGAGATAAGGATGAAGGTAAAGAAGTGCCTTGTTCCTCCAAACAGGCGAGAATTCAAGAGAAATCCAAGACTAAATTCAATCGCCCTAGTTACTCTAAGGGGAGTCAGAGAAAGGCTCGGCTGACGGAGGCAGTCGCCGCTGACAGCTCCTCGTCACTTTTGCGCTGCGAGGACGAAGAGGATTCGGAGCAGACAGGGTTTGGGGAAGATGAGGAGGAGGAAGATGACGATTCCCTGCCCGGATCTTCTTCCACGGCTAGTTCGTCGATCGTCTCCGATAATGAGGATAACGAAGACGGCGAGTGCGCCATAGTGTCGGTGAAAATGGCCCCGGAGGTGCGACAGTCTGTAGCGCTGCTGGCACAGGTGCAGATGCGGCTGGATGCGCTGGAGAAGAAAAGCGCGCGTCTGCATCAGCGCCTGGAGATGAAACTGAGCCGCCAGCGACGCCCTCACCTGGACCAGCGCAGCGCGATCACTCAGGCTGTTCCTGGCTTCTGGGTCACCGCTGTATCCTTCAACATAATCAAAAATGTCATTTAAACTTATTTGTTTTAAAAGCTTTGGTTAAACGGTGTATGCTGACAGATATTTGTTGTTTTCTATTCACTTTACGTGGTTCCCTTAACTGAGAGCCAATCAGCTTTTGAATCATCCACATCTGTCAGCACATATTGACGAGACCGATGAAGATGCTCTTAGCTACATGACTAACTTAGAAGTAAAACATTTGACTTCATTTTCACAGAACTTGTAAAGACTGTTTTTATTAAATCATCTAATCCTTATTTTCAATATTGTGCAACTGAATCTTTTTTTGTGGCTTTCGATAAACAGGTTGAGACTTTCAAGAACAACAAACTTGGGTATCGAATTGCCTTTCATTTCCGGCGAAATCCGTTTTTTCAGAACCAAGTAATAGTAAAGGAACTCCATTTAGGAATGGGAGGTGGGTGAGGTGTTTATGGCATGTTCTGCATGGGTGCGGCATGACTTGCACTATAAAAGTCATTGCTTTCTGCTTGCTGTTCTTTTTTCAGGGTCTCCGGTATCGTTCTCGAACCCGATTTTATGGCACAGGGGCCAGAATTTGGTGGGAAGTGGAGAACCCCATAAAACTGCACAGGGAATCTATCAGAGCTTCTTCCATTGGTTCAGTGACCACAACAATCCAGGAAATGATGACATAGCACAGGTACAGCCCAGCCAATCAGAAGATTCAGTGAGGTCACACGCATCAAATGAAAAGCCTATGAGATAACAGTATAACACTGCTTAATGCTGCAATTTATTTTTTGCAGTTCATTTTTTCCAAATATTAACAAAATTACCCTGCAACAATTTTATGTTTCAAACAGACATGGCACTGATAGCAAAGGTTATGGATTGCAGCTTTATATGAATACTGTAATCATTTCAGATTACAGTTTATAGTTCATTTTCAGATTACAATCATTTCATTTCAGTTTACTGTTTTCATGACTCGGTCTCTTTCGGTTCATGTAGACACTAAAGGAAGACCTCTACAAAAACCCTTTGAGATATTACCTGACTCCCCTCTGGGAGCCAAGAGTGAATGGCAGGTAATCAGGCATTGTAAAGCGTCAATTTATGTCCTTGTACAGAATTCCAAACATTCCCAACATTGGGAATTGGGATTTTCCTAAAATGTGACTTATTTTTTCAACAGCTCTTCCAAACTTCAGGGCAGCAGTAATGGAGATGAGTGTGTGATCATCTCTGATTCCGAAGAAGAGCAGGAGCAGAACAATCAAAGCCTGAACCAGAGGCAGGAGGAAGATGATGATGATGATGATGAAGACCAAGCTGCAGGTAATACAGTAACCTAAACTTCTAAACAGGAAGACAAGATAATCATTTCCTGTATATTCAGCTTATCATCTTTCTCTTCTAGGATCAGATAATGACAGAGATGAGGATTCTTCCTACGAGGAGAGAGAGGAAGAGGAAGTGGACATTGAGGAAGTAGATGAGTCACATGACTCTGGTGGCTGTGAGGTCAAAGAGCAAGAACAGGAAGATATTGATGGAGATGAAGAGGATGGAGAAGAGGAGAGTTAGAAAGTGGAGATTTTTATGCACAAAAGCATGGCTAGATTTTCTACTGTCTATTTTACTGATGTCATTTTCTAGGTAAATTAAGACTCTATAAATAAAAAACTATTTCAGTTAGTGACTGGTTGACAGTGATAATTTATCCGGGTTTAATCATGTTTCTTTGTAGATGGTACTTAAGCTTAATTTTTACCATATAGCTAAGAGAATAAATACACAGATTTATCTTGTTTTTTTTTTGTTTTCAGTTGAGATTTCATCATTTTTAGCATTTATAGCTGCATACACAACTTTTACAGTGACAGCTATTGAAACGCATTAAATAGAAGGACCCACAAAACAGTTATTTGCCTTGTTTTAGCTCTGTTGTTCAAAGCTTGAGATTGTACATTTCCTTTAAAAGTGGAAATGACTTTGGGATGTTTTTGTCACTATATGTGGAATGCAACAATATTTGTTTCAAGTAAGAGAGTGTGAGTTCTGACTTTAGATATTAAAAGCTTCTCTATTAAACTATAATAATATAAAACATAATGCAGTGGTTTGAAGCTTCATATATTAAACTCCACAGCTTAACTGATAATAGCCAGCAGCTGTAGAATCCTGCTTTATTTTTAAATAAATGAGGAATTAACATTCTCAAAAGCATATCAACTCTACATTTCTCAGGGATATCAACTATTATGATCTATTTCCCTTAAGTTTTATTCATACAAGTTTCATCATTAATCATATTCTTTTGATCATGTTTATTACATTCTGAAATTTGTGCATTAATGATCAGTTTTAAAGTAATTTGCTAATTGTTTTCAGTTGTTTACGTGCAGCTAAATCCTGATGTTTTGTCAGTTATTTACACAGAGATATCTACACTGTCAACACACACATGCATGTTATTGTTTATGAACTGTTAAAAAATGTCATTGTATTGTTGTTTAGGAAAGCTAAAGTTTCAAATAATGCGTTTTTATTCACTGTGTGCACTCAAAATTCAGTAGAGTTGTTGTTTCCAGGTAAATGTTCAGGAAATGCTGTAAAAATGATGAATGAGAATTGAATACGCCTTTATTTCTTTGACTCATCGTGGCATTTATTTTTGTTTTAAATAGTGCTTCTCTTAGTCTCCTATACAATGATGTATTTAATTGTATGGTTGGCTGTACTAGCTATCATTCATTAAATAATTTGACATGGTTATCATAGAATTGTTTTTGGTAAGGCAATAATGTTATTAAGCAAGATATTTGGTTAAGCTATTTTGCAGCTTTGTGTTAAAGTAACTGCTGTAAGCACTATATATATATATATATATACTATAAGTACTGGATTCTGTTTTAATTGGCCAATGGTTTGTACATAGTCCTTGTCCCTTTAAAAGGGTTTATGTTTGTAATTGAATTATTGAGGTACGTTTGACCTACAGGATCAAAAGGAAAAGCTATATTTTGTGTGCTAAATTTTATAAATAGCTACAGTTTTTTAACCCAGGCATTTGTTTCCCCACATCAAATAAAGTTTATGTGTTGCTGTTTTTTTTGCTTTCTCAATAGCATTCTCCAGCAAATGTATTCTCCAGCAATTTGCCATATTAAATCTACTTGCGAAACATTTTCGTGGCATTTATGCTGATCACAACAACCGTAATGAAACTATTTTATTTATAGGGTGTTTTTTTAAACTTGACTATGTAAAAATGTGAAGCGCTGGTATGGAAAATACTTTTTTAGATCTGCCCACAAGGGGGCGACATTGCTTGTTCTCGTGGAAGTAACTACAAAATAGGTAAAACATGGCTTTGATGTTTCATTTTTTCCTCAAAAGAAACTCCACGCCAACACGGGAGTGAAACGACGCTCCTTGTTTTTACACCAGTATACAATGTGCCTGTTTAATATTTTTCCATGGTTTGTTTTGACTCCAGCACCTCCAGACAACACAAGTCCCAGGTTTGTTATGGGGGGCGTGTGGGAGCGTATAAAGCAACGAGATAATCTCTAACTGTGCAGCACAGAATAATGTCACCGTCAAATGCTCTTATCTTTATTTCGACGCATGTGCTCATACAGTTGCGCTCAATCACTGAAGTGACGCATTCAAGTTGCCGGCTATATTATCTAAGATTTGACTTTCGCTGATAAAGGACTTGTAGGAAATTCCTCAAAACTGTATGCTGTTTATTGTACCAATAATATTGATATAAAGTTTTTTTGTTGCATTTTATGTAAATGTAAAACTACAACTTTTCTGATTTTTTCTTACAAAATATGGAAATGTGTGAACTGTGAGCTCATGGAATGCTGCTTTGCCCTCATTTACTAAGGATGCATGTTAACCAGAAGCTCAGATCACAAGCGAGGTCAGTGTGTAATGAAGCTTAGAGACATTGAGACAGAACAGCTCTGCAAACAGCCGCAGGACAGGCATTTTCAGGCAGGCCTCAACAAAGGAGAGCTGATGTTGCAACGCGACACCTAAAACCTTTGATTTTGCGCTTGATGCAATGCTATAAATATTCCACTAGGAAAGGCCTGCCCTGTTTTTAAATGCAAAGCAGCTGAGCATGTGGAGGGAATCACACTATTGTTATAGGCTATAAAGATACCACACATTTGCTAAATAAATAAACAATCTCTACTGAGCACAGGCCACCATCTCTCCCACTCATGCAGTTTGGATATGAAGAAAACTGTGATCAGTATTTGAGAAAAAAGCATTTCAAAAATCAATGAAATATTAAGAAATTGAATTAACTTATTTTACTAAAATACTGAGTTCTATTATGAATATGGTCCACATTTATACTCTTTAATATATTTGATGTGGGGACAGTTAATCTGAAAACCTTTTACATTCAATTCATAAATTTATTATAAGCATTATTTCCATGTTGTTGATCACAGGAGCTTTGAGAATCTACAATAAGTTATAACTGGGCTTGCTGTTTTTATTAACACTTAAGCGAGGAACAGAAATTGTATACATATCTGTTTATACACAATGTTATTTCTTTTACATTCATGTTATTTACAAACCATTTGCAATGCTAGTTCATAAAAACACCATTATTAAACCATAAGATCATCTGTGTGATAATTCTGGCTTGCAGGTAGATTGCTGGTCAAACACAGGCACAAAAAGTCAAAATTAGCAAGGAGAACAGAAAAAAGCTGAAGGTTATTGAAAGACGCAGACAGAGATGGAGTGTGATAGAACGAGTGGGTGAGAGAGATTGAACGAGTGGCGGATGGAAAGAGTGAGAGATCGTCAGAGAAAGAGAGAGATAAATGGTAAAGCTAATTAGCACAGCCTCCTGAGCGTCTGACAGCTTGGCCCAGCAGATAGATGATTTTTATCTGTATGACCACCAATAGCAGCAGGGGGGCGCAGGCCTCGGGCACCCCCCGCACCCTCCACAGTCTGTTTAAACTCCTCTGTGGCTCCTCTGAGCAAAAAGCTATTCCATGATATTATCCAAACTGATTCTTTGTGCCACACAGTGTGTGTGTGAGAGAGTGTTTGTGAATGTGTGTGTGAGAGAGTGTGTGTGTGTATTCGCCAGCATTTGTGTTGAATTGCCCTTTACCCCATTCTTTAAGAGCATCATGCTCGGGTGATTGCATTTGTAATCAAGATGAAGCTGACGCGTGCTGTGAAAAAAAGGCACCTCGGCGGGACTTTTATCATTGTAAAATCTCGTGGCACCGCATCCATCTTTGATGAGGTGGGGTGCTGATGTGATCATCTGTCTTGGGCATCCCGTGGGCTGTAGCTAAGATGCTGACAGATTTATCTCTTAAGACAGATGTACTTTACATTCCCACACTGCTCCGGGTTTTCAACTTTCCACACTTATTTTTTACTTTCTTTCCTCTGTATTTTGTGGTTAGCGGGAATGCTACAATGGATACGGACCTGTGCCATTGTCCTGTTGAACAAAAGTCAGACTGCTGTGGGGAAATTAAACGATTGCTTTAATGAAGCAGTGCTTTAAAAGAGTCTCTTTAACACAGAACATGCAGTAACATAACAGCACTGGGTGGATTGATGTGTGTCACATACTACTGACAGCTCTTTGTTTTCATAACTCTTGCTTTGAAGAACCGACTAATCTCTGTTTGTACTGAAAGACAGAGAATCCTTTTGCACTGTCTTTAAAGTCCACTGACCTGTGGACCAGGTGGAGAATGAAAATAAAACTACCTCATTGACAGGTGGAAAACATGAGGCTTTGTGTTAGCAGATGTGTTAGCTTCTTAAAATTCCAGTGTAGCCTGTTTTCAAATGCAATTTGACAGAAGTATTTGAAACTGTGAATAAGGGGGTGAATCATTCTGCTCTTTGACATAAGAAACAAAGTGCAAAGTGTCTTTTTTGTGTGTAAGTGCATAGGCATGAGATGGCCACTTAATAGGTCAGTACAAATTAGCAGCAAGTGGAAATATATGAGTTGCCATGTCAACAGCTACCCAAACATTATACAAAGGTCACCCATGTATTTAAATATAAGGAAATGTGTTCCATTAAAAAGGTCTATACAAATCCAAACCATTGGTGCCTCATTTATTTCTCTTTAATGTCACATTATTGTAACGTCATCAGAGGTTTTACTGCATGTTTGCGCTTGAATCTTTTAATGTTGTCAATGACGTTTTGGTCGTAAAACACAAGGACTGAAGCGTCTCTGACGTGGGAGATTGTTTGGCTGAATAGGCAATGGTTCAGCTGGTGGGGTTTAGTGACTTGTGGGTAAAAAAATCACACGGAAACCTGAACTTTAAGCTTTCTTGAGTCATTTCCTCTCAGAGGAGAATAAAGGATGCCTCCCACAAAGACAGAAAGACAAGAAACCACCTCCACATTCACAGCTGTACAAGCAAAGGGCACACTGTGTGATGTCATTACCAACAGACCCCCTTATTATGAACCTTGGACTAAAATATGTTACAGGGTAGGCCCAATATTGACAAATTGCAATTCTTGCACATTTAGGTTGGGAACTGGCATCCCGAAATGTGCCAGAATTGTGGAGGCCGTTGAAATGGGCCTTTTGTGTGCAAAACAACAACACACCCTCTCTGTTACATTTTGTCCTAGTTATTGTGAGCCGGACAGTGAGACACAAAAGGAACAGATCTGCTTAAAATCACAAATAACTGTCCACTGTCATTTCGGGGATATAATTATCTATTGACAATTATCATCATGACCAAAGCAAATCAAAGTAAATGAAAACAAGTAAACATTTAACTATATTAACTGACAATGTTATTTTATAGTGAAACCTAAAAAAAATACGGAATTGTAGGTTAGTCAGCGACAATATATAGACAAAATATAAATATGCAAAGTTATGGTCTGCATAAAAACAACATTCATCGTTGTCACATGCAAACAGAAATTATTCAGCCATACTTGTGTTAAATAACTGTGATCAAGTGTTTATTATTGTCTGGTCTCTACATAGTTAAAAATGCTCTGTGCGAGCGGTACCGAGGGGGCTGGACCATGAGACACCACCGGCGGAATAAACCGAACACCTGCCGCACAGACGTACTGCAGACGTGCAGTGCAGCTTTCGTGACAAGACGACAAATGCGTTTTCTGTTTTGTATTTAAAGTTGTGAATGCAGCAGATATTGTCACGAAACCATCAAAACACCTCTTAACTTGTGTTGCCATTATCTCCTCAACTGTCCAGATAAGATCTTGAGGAGTATCTGACCGAAAGCCGTACAGGAATTGCGTGCAACTTTTTATCCCGGACTTTTCTGAATCACTGGCACGCCCCAAAAAGTGCGGATTGAAAAGAGCAGAGCTGTAAAAGCGCTCATGTGTTTATGAGGAGGTTTTGTTGGGTTTTCTGTTCTGAAGCACCAGCGATGTGCTTTGAGAGAAGTGGAGGAATGTAACGATAACATCTAACCTGCGCCTTGAAGCTACAGAAACACTGAGAGATCCAGAGGAGACCAGCGTGAATATACAGCAATTCTGTAAGTGTCAAATCACTTCTATGTCACTAATAGAGCCACAATGCCGTTGCCTTATATTGAATCAAATTTTGAACATTTTTGTTAAGACAAATATTTACAGATATTTTTATGCAAAAATTGCATCCATCATTTTATATTGCATTTATATTAATGTCCTACTAAAATATAAAAAAATGTAGCCTGTTTTTGGGATTAAGTGATTTAAAATGAATTGTTCACTGTTCATTATTTTTTCTTGTAAAGCAATATCATTTTTGCAATGTTATATATTATTTCATATTGTTTTTGTTTTGACATTAAGTTGACGGTCTGTATTTTTGTGTTATTTGGGGAATTTCGGCAGTTTATCATTTTGTCAGTAACAAAAAGGGGGAAAACGGGCGCGCTGGGATTGGATTTAATGGACGTCATAGATTGCGCTTGTACATCTATAATTCATATGCTGGCCATTCGGCAGAGCAGAACTAATACATAATACATGCTAACATGAAAGTATAACAGTTTACACCTGTTAATTCTCAGACACGATTTAAAACTGCAAATATGCCTCTTGAAATGTTCTGTATGTCTGACTGTCTGTCTGTCTGTCTGTCTCATCTGTGTTTGTTAAAGTAGCATGTTTTGTGTGTACACTTCTAACTACATGAAACTTGTTAAAACTAAGTCTTTGGTATTTAAAGTCTTCAGATACCACCAGGTTTGCTTGAGGCTTAGATGTGTGGGTATTTTTAGTGTTCACTTTAGTATAAAGACCACTTTAGTATAAAGACCACTTTAGTATAAAGTGTCCTTAAAAGAGGTCTTAACTCATAGTGAACACCAGCATGTGTGGGGGTGTGTGTGTGTTTCTTACTCTTTCCTCTTAAACCAGTGCCAGAACCAACATGTACAAACACCTGAGTGACTGATGCTGAATATCTGAGGAAAGGAGGACATAAGGACAAATCTGATCTTGCACAGTGTGCAAGTCTCATCAGGAGCCAATGAGACACTCTGAAACATCAGGGAACTTTTGAATTCGGAATCAGAAGTCAGGAGGCTTTGAGCTGGAACATGATATCAGTTGCCTGGTTTTCTAGCCCTTCATGAGTGCATCAGACAACACTGATTTTTGTTTGCAGCTCACAGACAAACATCTCTGTGCTGTTATTCAGATGAACTTTGATCCTAGTATAACTTTTGGAGTGCTATGATACACATCTACGTGAACATACAGAGAGATAGCCATCTTTTTCTCTCCTCTCTCACCATCTTTTTATACAATCTCTCTCTCTCTCTCTCTCTCTCTCTCTCTCTCTCCTCTATGTGTCATCTTGCAGTTTGGACATGTAGAACATTCCTGGACAAGCCTCTAGATGTGCTTTGAATATGAATTTGAACCAGTGACAGCTGGCAGAGCCTGGACCTGTGTGTATATGCACATAAGTTTGTAGAAAAGGATTGAGTGTGTGTGTGCATGAGTTTGTGGAAAAGGATTAAACGAGTTGCCTAGTGTCAAAACTTTTGTACAAACTTGTACAAGAAGCACAGCATATAAACAGCCAGATATAAACTCTGGCCTGCACACCGGCAACACGCAGGTGCAGCATCTATAAATTTAATTAAAAATGCAACATGGTGCCTGACCCAGACTGATTTAAGCTGATTTAATCACTGCCAAACTAAATGCAAAGCCTGTCCATGTAAGTGCCCGCTGTGATGACATCACCGACATACATCATGGACGACTGATGATGTCATAAACAGGAGTCCAGGATCAGCAGCTGGTGGAAACAGGTCTAAAAGAGGCAGCAGTGGACTCTAGCGAGATCCTCAAGTAAAACAACAAGCAACGTGACAGGGCTTTGCAACAGCTTGAAGTGATTTGCCACCAAGTTTTTCCCAGGCACATGGCACTCAAAGCTGATTTTCATAAGCACTGGTTTATACCCCACCACCGCTCCTCGATTCACCTCCCCACCCTTACATGGGTTACAAACCGCATCTCAAATCTGCTAACTCTCTATTCAATCCACACAGTTGCACAGGATGATTGAAGATGATTAGCGACACCTGTTTTTCCTAAAATAAAACTGACACAATGTACCATAAACGCTGCCCTTTTAATGCAGGCCTGAAACTGTCTTTACGTGGAATTGTTTTTTTTGGAGAAGGTGTAACAGGCAGAACTTTGCCTGGCACCGCAAACGCGAGGCTAAAATTAAGACAGTATCGTAAATATTACCATAGGCTGTTGAGCTGTAGTCATGTTTGTTTGTATTTGTTGCTTCCGTTGCCTGTATAAATCAAACTCTGTCTCTGTCTGTCTCTTTCCTCTACAAACCTTATTTTCTTCAAGTTATTTTTTCCTCCTCTCATCTGGGCTTCCTTTGTCATTTAAAAAGAACATCCTTTGTTTAAATCAAGTATAAATGTAGCCTGTCTTTCTCTTTTCTACCTTGTCTTATGTTTATGTTTTGTGTGGATTTGTATAGGTTGCCTGCAAATGGGTCTAACCAGGAGAATTATGGAAACTAGACTCTTTCTCTTGCTGTGGGCTTTGTTTGTGTTTGAAGCGGCCTGCACACATCGGCCCACTCCCAGAGTACACCTGGCTTTTAAAGGTAAGCGCAAACATTGGATCATTACTTGTCAAACACTCAGTCTCTTTATTTCTCTGTGAATACACCCACATGTTCGCAAACACACGCACATTCAAACACAAATGTATGCAGAGATTCCTTCCAGTGAAAAGCTGTTCTTGGCTGAAAACAAATGGTGGATGTTGTCACCATGGCGAGATGGGGTAAAAGCGCTGGATCTGGGCAGTGTGCAGTATATTCCAGCGAATCCTGTACATTGTTTATTGTTAGAGAAGTTTTGAATCCCATAGTAATATTTCTCATTTCCTGGACTGGTATAGTATTAGTAGTGGAACTAATAGGGGAACATGGAAAGTCACAGCAAATGGTACTTTCATGTTAAAACTGTTTAAAACCTTAAAAAATAAAACTAATGGCAGACAAGATCACAGCTGATCTCAAAAGATCACAGCTGCAGCATGAAGCTAAAGCTAATGGTAGCTTTTCTTCTGTCTTATTTCTAAACGTTTATTTCCATGTTGCTGATGCAAAGCTCTTGTTTTGAAGGAATTTAAGGATATTCACATTTTTGTCTCAGCATCCTGGTATTTGTGTCTTCAAAGCATAAATGAGGTACTTTTAAAGTTATAGTCATTGTCAGTTAGATAACCTAACTGAGTCACACATTACTTACTTGCATTACACACACACGCGCGCATGCACGCATACATACACGTGTGCTTTCAGCCCTCTAATTCACAGATCTGAAACAGGTTGAAATATGGGCTGTCTAACAACACACACCTACATGTAAACAGAATTTACATGTGTGAATCAGATATAAGGAATTCTCCCATCTTACAGTTCATCTGAAAAAGGTGAAGGTGGGGTCCCAGTAAACAATGTTAGGTTGTAAGAACGTTTCCATTAAGTAACAAAGAGTTCAGAACATCTCAAAACCCAAGCACTGGTGACCTTACAGTGAAACCAGTGACCTAACAGAACATGAGCAAAACTTTTGGATTTGTTTGTATTGTGCCAGCCAGAATTTAAACAACTTTGCAGTATATTCCCCCCCAAGTCACACAATTGTAGTCTGTTTATTTCTTTGTGTGCACATTCTTTGCCACGGTGCAGTAACTTTGACCTACATAGAGAGTTAACACTCAAAGTTGTCTTTATGGCTTCGTTGAATAACCTGGTGAAATTATTATGCCTTTTCTTATTTTTAGAAGAGTTTTTAGGTCATTTCGCAATTTTGAACAGATACTTTTGGAATCATTTCTGTGAAAGACACAAAGACGACGAGCAAGTCTGTTTAAAAATACAGTGACAGTCAAGCTTATACTCAAGCATTGAAACCACCCAATTAGACTCCGGCGTGTGTTTCTATTGATTTGCTACAGTAAACTAACTACCAACTGTTTAAACAATTCCTCTTTCCAAGAACATACAACCTCAATTATCTGGCAGAAGCGCCCTGTTCTGTTTATGCTGTTAATCTACTGGCAATAATATTGTTCTTTATTTGAAAAAGCCTGACACCCAGATTAATAAACAATAAATGTGACATGATCTGAATATTAAAGCTAACAATAAAAAAGATTCATTACCAGTAATTAGTGCCTTTGCCTCCTAGCTAATAAATAGTGGTTTGTGTATTTTTGACACACTGGTCTGCTTTAAAGAAACATCCTGTAAATTTGTTTTATTACTATTAAATAAACAGTTATAGGTCAGAATGGCATATTTTGTGCTAAGGGTCACACGTCTCAAATTAGGCAAAAGTGTTTGATGCCCCAGTTGCACATGACCCACACGGTTATGAGAATTCAATCGACCTGTTCTTGCCAAACAATCCAATCACAATGTGGGTTGAAAGTGCCTTGAAGGAAATTCATAATGACGTTACCAGGGTTCATGAGAAATAAAAGCTGTTTCCTGTATCAATCACCTCATGTTTCATATTTCTCATCGCCCGTGGCTCACATTCCTCTTCATAAATCCTCATTGAATAGATGACTGGGCTGAATTATAGGCCCTCTGTAGTTGTGATATAACTGGTTATTGTTAACTTTGGCTTCTCTTTCATCACCCATCCCTGTAATTCTGCTGAAACTCTGGATGGCCTTGGCTGTGATCCAGTTCACTGCTGCGGGGCCATTATCCTAAACTGCAACCAATGTACCTCCAGAAAAGATCACCCTTACACTATCAAGCCCCGCCCCTCCAGCCCCAGCCCCGTCCCTTTCTCGCCATCAAGAACAGTTGAGCGGAAAAATCCACTTGTCTTGTTGGCCTTTCCTTTGCTGCTGTTATCCGAGATGGATTGTTCTTTGTTTGCCACTGGGATGGTCTTTGTTTTGGAGGCGCCTGTGGAAGAGGAAAGGTCTTTGTGTAATTCTAGAAAGTGTACCCAACTGGAGACTATGAGAACATAGTAAGAAACTGGCAGGAACAGCGAAAGAGGAACTTGATATTTTACAAAGAACCAAGTGATTACAGTGTATAATCTTACCAGTATATGAATATGCATTTTATAGTGAACACCAGCTGTATACTGCACATTTTGGCACACGTAGGCATGTGGAAAATTACAATGCACAGTGCATACAGTACTTTGAAAATGATTGTTTTGATAAAATATAAAAATCTGATAATTATAAAATTATAGTATAAGATAAAGCAATAAGACAGCAATATACAGTTTTATTGGCAAGCAATTTAATATATAATAAGATAAAGCAATATAGTTAGGTCGTATCCTATTGTAAAAAATAGTGTTGTGTTTATTTTTGTTTATTTTACAATTTAATAATTAATACACTTTAATATAATTATTGAATTTGCAATAATTGTAAAACTATTTGAATTATTTAAAAAATTAATCTTTAAAAAAATTATTATTTAGAAATTATTCATTAATAATTTTTAACATTACTTAATTTTATTAATAATTAATTGTATGTGCTGTGTTATATTGGGACTGTACGTCTCCTGAATATTCGGAGTGTTTAGTTTGGATTTCTCTGTTACAAAGTTCCAAAGCACAACAAAGTCTTACTAAGAACAATTACAGCAGGATGTTACAAAACGTGCCGTGACGTGACTCACCTTCGTACCAGTGTCTTTTACTCCTGATTGTAATGAACTTTGTCCCGTGTCCACTTTGCTCCACTGCAGGTTTGGCAGACGTGCCGTGTCCTGTGTTCCTTCCTGACGGTAAATGAAAAAGGGGGAAACTGGGTTGTACACAAACCCTTTCCCCTTCTGCCCACCCTGTTCCGTCTCCAGCAGATATCCCATCAGTAGAGGTTATTTTAGCATCCTGTAAACACATATATAGACCTTTAGAACATTCAAGTCGTCACCAAATGCCCATATTTCCTCTACCTCAAAATTTCCATGGGTGTGTGCACATCCGTACGGATGATCGTCCAGTGAGGGATAATAAAGCTCATTCACAAATGGGACAAGCATCCTCTATTTGTAAATTGAAGTTTTAAAGGGACAGTTCACCCAAAAAAAGTGAACAGTTTTATTTTACAGTTATTGTGAACAGTACCTTTAAGCTCACTCTGTAATGTAAATGGATTGCTCTCATAGCTAGCCAATATTAAACTACGTTTGAATGCTCAGGGCATGAATGCTCAGCAACCCGGTGGGTCAGTGCTTAAAATATTCAGTGCTTAAAATATGCCTTAAAAGCTCATCAGACACTGAAAATGACTCAAGATCTGAACCCAGTCTTGCGTTTATTTCTGCTTGACACACACTAAGAAATTGACTGAGCTAAAATAGCTTCAGACTGTATGTGTTTTGTGGGTTAACACAAAATCCACTTTTGAGGTAAAAAATGACTGGTTTGAGATGATACAAGGGTGATGTATTTAAAATGTGTTGCCATAATAAGTTTGGTACTGTAGCGGTTTAATCAAGCAATTCAGTATAACAGGAATGTTTATGATGTTACTGGACAGTGACATGGATCAGATAAAGAGGACTGACAATGAAGACAGTGAAGTGTCTTAAAGGGCTGAGATTGGTCCTACACAAATAAAGAATAAACATTTATATTAGATGTGTGAGATGTTAGAGTTTGATTAAAACAAGATTCTCCATTTACTTTACTGCTTTTTCCTAATGGGACCGTTTAAACAACAATCAAAATTTGTATTAAAAACATTGCTTGTTTCAGAAACATTATTTGAACTTCAAATCCTGTGAAATGTTTTAGGTTGTCCTGTTCTTAAGACTACTTAAGAGTAAAGTTTTAGTTTTTTAAACAAATAACTTTTGTTTTTTAAACATAAAACAATGATAACCTAAAAAAAATAAACTAGCTGTGCTGCAAGAATGTTTTTGAGAAGAGAATGTTAGTCATATTCTGAAAAGGTTCCTTGTTAGCCAGGCAGTTCCTTTCAAGACTTCTGTAGTCTTTGCATCTTAACATAATTCATAACTGACTAGCCTATGTTGTTAAACATTCATGTAACACTAACTGCAATTCTTGCATCACAGCTCAGGGTTCTTTGAATGTCTGAATAAACTGTTCACTTTAACGCAGGACTGAACATTTTATTCATTGACTTACACTGAACATTTGTCCTACATGTTAAAGTGTTATTCTATTCGCTTGCACTCAGGAAATGTTTCTGGAATTGTGTTAAGTGCAGTTTGCTCCCAGGAGCCACCAACTCATGCTTCCTGGCTCTTTATTTCCACCTTTGAGGAGAGTCACCCCAAAAGAACCGCTACAAGATTTTTATATTATTTATATCATTTAAAACAGGAAACGTTCACAGAGCTTCGTTTGCCTGGTTATAATGACTGTGTGTGATTTAGGTAATAATACAGAGAGAGTTGCTAGGGCCCCCTTCTGGTCAACACATAAAACCCAATTCCTTTAGTAATTATATCTTCATGGGAAGTTCGAGGTCGGAAGTCGTTTTCAGAAATACAGGAAGACTTTAATCGCCACTGCAACAAACAGACGTGCAGATAATGCGTTAGGTCTGTGTAATTTAAGTCTATTTAAACTCTAGCCTGTTCAAAAAACGACTTATTGTTTAGTGTCCAATAGGGGATATCATTTAGAATGATGACTGATAATAATATAAAATATAAAATGATTCGCTGAAACAACACTGTGGATGATAAAGAAACAGATACAGTTTTTTTAATAAGACACCTAAACTTTATCTTCAACACGTTTTAACAGCCTTGAGGGTGTTTGTATGTGGCGTTGTGTTGTCAAGTAAGTTGCACAAGAGATTTAAAGAACATAAATAGTTTGTGTCATTGTCTGTTAAGTTCAGAAATAGCAATTTATGATGTTTCTCATGTCTTTTGTCATTCATCAGAACTTATGGACACCCGTACAGCAAGACCTTTTAGTTTCTCCTTCAACACCAGTGATTACCGGATCCTGCATGTGGATCAGGACCAGGGCCGGCTGTATCTGGGCAGCCGCGAGTATCTGGTCTCCCTGGACATGCAAAACATCAACAAAGAGCCTCTCATTGTAAGGCGTGATTCAAAATATCACCATTAGTTTGTTAAACACAATTTAATACATTTGTCATGTATTTGGTGACCCCAAAAGAACTGAACATTGTTGTTGTGGGTGTTTTCTGTCTGCAGATCCACTGGCCAGCCCCTGCACAGAGAAAAGGAGAGTGTCAGATGACTGGGAAAGGCAGGCATGTAAGTTTGCCAGGTCTTTAAATCTATTCAATTAACTAGTTAAGGGAATAATGTTAGTTCTAGCTGAACTGAGTGTGGACAGGGTGTGACTGTGTGTGTGGATAGGGTGATACACTGACTGTATGTGGGTGTGTTTTAGGGAGAGTGTGCTAACTTTGTGCGTCTGATCGAGCCATGGAATAGGACTCACCTGTACACCTGTGGCACAGGAGCTTATAAACCCATCTGTACCTTCATCAACAGAGGCTGGAGGGCCGAGGTACACACACACACACACAGACTGGATTAAATGAAGGTTTAGGTTTTATGCATTGCTTTGTGCATAACTAAAGCCGTTAACCCTGTTATGGTGTCTGCAGGACTACCTCTTCAGACTGGTCCCTGGCTATGTGGATTCTGGGAGGGGAAAATGCTCTTATGACCCAAATCAGGAGAATGTTGCAACTCTTATTAGTAAGAATTTGAAAGCCGCATTGCTTATATAAACATTCTTATAAACAACTGGGTTGACTGCCTAGTTTTCACATGTTCATTAATTCCTGCCTTCACACTGATTTTGCTCCACCTAGATGAAAACCTGTATGCTGGTGTGGCCATAGACTTCATGAGTACTGATCCTGGTATCTTTAGGACCATGGGGAGCCGGTCGGCTGTGAGATCAGAACAGTATGACTCTAAGTGGCTCAACGGTAAATATTTCTGCTCTTCCCATTTACACTGGCAGATGTCATTCCAATTAGACTGAAAATAAATATTTGGCCAGGTGATCTGCTTCCAGTTAAATATTTGTACAGACATGCATGTTCTGTTTATTTCCCAGAACCTGTATTTGTTCAAATGAAACAGATTCCAGACAGCTCGGAGAAGAACGATGACAAACTTTATTTCTTCTTCCGAGAGAAAAGTCTGGATTCTGGGGGGAGTGCGAGTCCAAGCGTGGTGGCCAGAGTGGGCCGAGTGTGTCTGGTGAGCAACTTTCTGCTGCACATGACCTAAAACCGCAGCTGCAGCAGTGCATGTGCTCTGTAACCAGCTGTGTGTGTTTGTGTCCTGTGCATGCACAGAATGATGAGGGCGGTCAGAAGTCTCTGGTCAACAAATGGACAACTTTTCTAAAGGCCAGGCTGGTGTGTTCTGTAATGGGAGATGATGGGGTGGAAACCTTCTTTGATGAACTAAGTGAGCAACATTTTCTTTTTATGATTGTTTTTATGCTAAAGAAAATGCATTTAACAACTGAGATTAATATAGCTGCAGTATATAAAAGTGATACAATTATTACATCAATATGTACTATACAAATTGAATGATATTGATATAAAAGGCATTACACAGGTTTTGCAAATTTTTCTTCCTTAATTAGCAAAAACATACAATATGCCACATACATTATATTTATCATTTATCTAAAAGGCAGGATAGACAATTTTTGCAGTTTTTTTGGTTTGCTGATTAAAAAAAACTCTTTACATCCAGGTATGAAAGTCAACAAAGTATAAGAAAAAGAAAGTAGTTTAATTTCATTATTTCTAAGCAGCTTTGACAGTATCATGTGATATGTTTACTGTGTGAAGTATTACTATATGAATCACATTTGATAACAGTATTTCTAACAGTACTGTACATGCTTGAAATCTCATCACTGACATATTTATGCATTGAGTCTTTTCTCCTCTTCAGGGGACGTGTTTATACAACCCTCTCTGGATGAGAGAATCCCTGTGGTTTATGGCGTCTTCTCAACGTCTGGGTAAACACCTGCGTTTTCATTCATTCGTTTCCTCAGATGAGTAGATAAACAAACAATCACCTTTTACTTTCTTCTCATTCTTTCTAAATGAGATGTGTAAATCTCATTTGTATGCATGTAGAATCTCTCTTTCCTTCAAAGGTTGGCTTTTTATTTCTATATGTAATGATTTTTTTGTTCATCAGTGGTTTCTTTTTTGCTTTCTCAGGTCTGTGTTTAAAGGCTCAGCCGTGTGTGTGTACTCCATGGCGGACATTAGAAACGTCTTTAATGGCCCATTTGCCCATAAACATGGACACAACTACCAATGGACAATGTACACAGGAAAGATTCCTTATCCCCGGCCTGGAACTGTGAGTTTTAGTCACTTTTAAAACACATTTGAAGTACAGTAACACATTTGTCTTATAAGGCCATTGACTTTCTGCTGTCTTGTGTATTAGTGTCCTGGAGGAACATTCACACCAGGTCTTCACTCCACTAAAGACTTCTCAGATGAAGCGGTGAACTTCATCCGCGCGCATCCACTGATGTTCCACCCTGTGTATCCCGTTCACAAGCGCCCTCTAGTGGTGCGCTCGGGTGTGGACTACCGTTTTACTACTATTGCAGTGGACCAGGTGGATGCGGTGGACGGGCGATATGAGGTTCTTTTCCTGGGAACGGGTAAAAAAATTCAGATCAGTTACTTTCAGTCTCCGTCAGAGAGAGAAATATATTGCAGATTGTTGTGGATATTGCGTAAACTTTACACCCCTCTGCTCACACAGATCGTGGTACAGTCCAAAAAGTTATAGTCCTGCCCAAGGATCCCACCACGATGGAAGAGCTCACTTTAGAGGAAGTGGAAGTTTTCAGGGTAAATAAATCAAAGCATAGCAAACCTAAAATGCCTTAGATCTCAATAAATTAATGTTATAATGAAATGTTTGTTTTCCCTTCTTATTCTACAGACACCTGCCCCAATCAAAACTATGCATATATCAGCCAAAAGGGTGAGATTTTAAATTTCAAAATGTAAAAAAAGTTTCTAAATGTAAAAATGATAAAATTGTGATTTCATTATTTAACATTGTTAGTTACAATACATTCCAACCAGCTATTTCTCCTTTTCTCTGCAGCAACAACTGTATGCATCATCTGAGGCAGGTCTTACCCAGATGTCTTTGCACCGGTGTGGAGTTTATGGAAAAGCCTGTTCAGACTGCTGCCTGGCCAGAGACCCGTACTGCGCCTGGGATGGTGAAAACTGCTCAGCCTTTACACAAGCCACCAAAAGGTCAGAACCAGTGACATCTTTGTTATAAAAAGTCAGTAGTGTTGAAGTATGTAATATATGTCATTAAAATTTTAGGAGAAGCAGAAGACAGGATGTAAGACATGGTGACCCTTTGCGTCAGTGCCGGGGGTTCAATGCCAAAGGTAACAAACAACAACATATACATTCAAGTTTTGTACACAAATCTGATGCAGAATTCAGGGTAAAAGTCAACACATAATCAAAATGGACGAGGTTTATGTTACATAAAACTGTGTGCACTGTATTAAAACACCATCAATCAAATGTGTGTGTGAGTATAAACAAACACGGCATCTGACTAATGTTTCCTGCTTTGTCAACTAGTGGAAAAGAGACTGAAGGAGAAAGTTCAGTTCGGTGTGGAGGGCAGCAGCACGTTTCTAGAATGTTCTCCCCGATCTCCACAGGCCTCTATTAAATGGCTCTACCAGAAAGAGGGAAAACGAAAAATTGTAAGATTCCATAATTGTTTTTCCAAGATTCTACATCTGTCATGGAAGTCATAAACGAGTCTATGGGATGACATCTGATGATTGTCTTTCCTCACAGCTGAATCGAGACGGGGAAGTCCTTAAGACTCCGCAGGGCATTCTGATGAAATCTCTCACCAAAGCAGACGGAGGCCTCTACCACTGCCTGGCCACGGAAAATAACTTCAAACACACGCTGACACGCATCTCCTTGCGTATCTTAGACCGGGATATAGCTGTGGCCCTCACCACCCCAGACGATGAGGTTGAGGAGGCAGCGATGAGGAGCCATCTCAAAGAACATCAACAAAATCCTGAGGCTCCTACTTCAGAGCTTCCTCTTGAGCCTGAAATGCGTCTGATTCAACAGTACTGCCTGTCCTACTGGGAGCAGCTAACAGCCGACGGGAGCTCCCAGGAATACATTCCTAAACGCACGAGTCGCAGACACACGGAGGCACAGAAGGCAGGTGGAGGGTGAGAATGAGAAGAATCAAGAGCTATTATTTGTTCATTCCATTATTCCTTATCTGTTTGTGCACCTGCATAGATAAATTCATGTATGTATTCATGCATTCATTGTTCATTCGTTCACTGATACAGAGTCACAATAGGTGCCCATTTATCTATTGGTCTGGGATTCTTGTTGGTGTGGATTAGCTCTGAGATTTCACTGAGTGTTTTCCAATTGCACAGTAATTTAACCGCATTTCAGTATTATGAAAAGGTGTAAGCTGTTGTAAATAGCAGCTACCAATAAATAAGTAAATAAAGCTACCATTCTTATAGGTCACTCCAATTTAAAGTGGAAAGTGTGTCATTTTTGTGCCACTAGTTTCACCAACCGGTTTTGTGAACACACCCCTTGTTGGTCATTGGTTGGCAAAACCGCCCCAAGCTCACCATTGGTTAAGACAATGTTGCAGGCTGCTGAAGCAGAGCAATGTTTTGTTATTGCCAGAGTTTATGCCTTTCAGAAGAATTAAGCTAAGAGAATAACAGAAAATATGAAACACAGGTCAAGAGTCAACCAATAAAACACAAAGCAACTTTACAGAAGATATGACTTTTGAAATGTTATATTATACTGTTGTCAGAGGAAAGCTACCTACTCAATCATTGGGCATGTGCAATTTCCACCTGGTTTATGAAACTGAAAGTAATATATGTGTGTTTATAGTAATATATGTTTAAATTCTGATAACCTCATTATATAATAACAGCACCAAAAATTAGCAAGAGCACTACTTGCCTTCATGTCCTGTGACTGGCTGTCTCTCACCATTTGTAATGTATATTTATTTAAAGTTGTATATATTTTAATGGGATGAGCCTTGTTGCTAAGGATTCTGGGTACAGGGTGGAGGGCATTTCTGCATGATTGACATGCTGTTGTATTTATTTCAGTGCATTTAAAATGACTGACACACTTTAGGAAATGATTTTATGCTGTGCATTAAGTATCATGTCTTGTGACTGGTTGAGCAAACAAACTACAAATATACAGTAAAACAAATGTTTATATAGGTCCACTCTTATAATATATAACACTGGAAATATCTTTATGGAAACTAAACTGCACACATTTGTGTCTTTTTTACAAGATTGAAAGTAGAATAGTTCAGTTGTGAATCATATGTTCTGTCTTGCTGTTAGATGTTGTTGTTGTCTTGAATAAATACGCAATAATTTGTGAGAAGTAGATTCATTTGTAATTCACATTCAAACCTCAGTGTATTTACATGACTGTGCTTGGATAGAATTACACAAATTACATCTAAATAATGTAAACAAACATGTTATCAGTTGTACCCTTATATTAGTGCTCAACTTCATTCAGTTTGCAGTGCGTCCACCTAACACAAGCCATGTGAAGTGTACTGTACATTACAACAAGCAAATAGTCTTAAAGAGGTCCTGTTATGGCTTTTCTAAAGTCTTGATTATGTTTTAGAAGTGCATTATTATAGATGTTCATTCATTGTTTTACAAAAAACCTTTTTTACCTTTAAAATCTAATTTTAACCACAGTTTCCATTCTCATTAAAACAGGCTTTTCTACGAAGCCCCTCAGAATAATGCAATGGGCTTAGATTGGTTAGCTGGCTCAGTGTGTTGTAATTGACTAACCTCCTAGTGCACATCGTTCGGAAATATCACAGGGGGCAGAGTTTTTTCTAATTCTGAGAATCATGACATCACAATCCCAGGAAAAAGAGAGCTGCAGTTCCTTTCAGACCTTTTTTATAATCCTTAAAAAAAGATTTCTGTTGAATCTCCCTTTGCTGTGACTTTTGAGCTTGTAACTTATTAACATTATAAACATTATGCTCAAAATTGCATAATTTTTCTGCTTTTTTTCTGTTGTTTTTTTATTTTATATCCTTTTCAATACTTCTGTTTTAGTGAACATGTTAACAATTGTCTCTCACAGAGACAGAGAAAGCTGCTTAGCCAAGTTTTTTAGCCAAAACGAGGATTAATCCCACTCTTCATCATCATCATCTTCATCATCAAATTCATCATCTTCTTCTGAAAAACACATTGAAATGTTAGAGATACGCTGAAAACATTTAAACAAATATAAGGGAAAACCAGGAGTAAATGTTTACCAGAGGAGTGGATAACTTTACTCCTCTTTTGCATGACCATCATGAGAGCTCCCACTATTCCCTCTCCTGTATCCAGAGAGGGAGGTGGAGGTTCAGGATTGGTGGTCACCTGAGGAGAAATCATATTAAGCTTTAAGCATGCTGCCTTATAAAATTAAATTAACAGAAGGCAATTACACTGCAAGATTTCAATGTACACCTTTTTAAGCTTCATCCCTGATTGTATCTGGGCAAGTA
The DNA here is from genome assembly GCA_036877545.1 of Yasuhikotakia modesta. NCBI lineage: Eukaryota > Metazoa > Chordata > Actinopteri > Cypriniformes > Botiidae > Yasuhikotakia > Yasuhikotakia modesta. The sequence goes on along the minus strand of JBAJNP010000809.1, from coordinate 51,661 downwards.
ATGCCCCTCTTCCCCCTGCACTATCGTTGGACTCTGGAGGGGGTGGAGCAGATCCCCCAGATGAAGAAGTGTTGCTGCCAAAGTTCACTGGAAGTGGGGCAGCTGGAGGAGGAGGAGGTGGTGGTGGTGGAGGAGGTGGTGGACCACCTGTGCTGGGTTTGGAGACTGGAGGAGTTGAAGAAGCAAAATCCTGGTAATTTTGATGTGAAGGAAAGCTGAATTCAGCAGAACAATCATCAGGTGGAGGAGGAAATGACTCGCAGGGTGGAGGGGGGAAAAAGTCAGATGTGGGAGGAGGTAATGGCATTTCACTAAGTGGTGGAGGTGGCAAATATCCACTATTATGTCTTGGAGGTGGGGGGAAAGACCCACTTCTTGCTCCGGGGGGTACAGGTGGGGAAGTGCTACCTCGCCTATCGGTCACTTGAGGTCCAGACCTTCTTCCTATAACTGGAGTTAAAGACTCCTTCCGTTCACTTGGAGGTGGTGGGAGGGGACCACTCCGACCTCCAGGTGTTGGGGGTAAGGGTCCATTGCGCACCCCTGGGGGCTGAGACAATGGTCCATTCCGCCCTCCTGGAGGTACAGGTGGCAAAGGCCCTAATGTTCCAGATCGTGAGGACACATTTCCAGTGTTGCCTCTTGGAGGTGTATGTGGAAGGGAACCACGTGTGGGCAATGGACCAGAGGACTGACCCACCCCAGGCACAGGTGGTAGGGGTCCTGTACGACCATGTGAAGGAGGAGGGGCTGAGGAGAACCCAGTTGGCACTGAAGGAAGGGAACCTCGATGACCTCCATGGACTGGAGGTCGTGTAGTGTCTAAAGAAACAGTTAACAATTTTTTAGGAGTCACAAATATTACATTTTATTTGTTTACAATGTTTAAAAGTTAGTTACAATTAAAACGTACCCTGCTGGTTCACAGCCTTTTTAACAGCCTCCATCCCACCTGAACGCTCAATGACATCATAGATGAGTTGAGAAGTTTCTGAATCATTCATATCTGCTTCACTGATTCCAGCACGGGATAAAAGATTCTTCAGGTCTGGGTCCAAAGTGGTGGAACCCCCCATGCTAAGATGACTGACATGCCTAAAGTCACACAAAAAAAGAAAAGTGAGTTTACAAAAAAATTCCTACAGTAAACTTTTACAGTCTGGCAGAGGTTCATAAAACCAAACCCCTTTTGTGTCTCAGTGGCTTTGAAGGTGAAAGATCTCTGTGGCAACTCACGTGAAACCACTGGGTGCTCCAATATCCCCCTTTAAAATTTTAGATCCTTTCTTCTTATTTTTCTTCTCTTTCACTTTCTTCTCCTTTTTTGATTTGGAAGGAGTGGTTTGATTTTGGACATTAACAGACACCATTGGAGGCATGGTAGGTGCTCCAAAACCTGTATTTAAAGATAAATGATAAATTGCATATAACTTAATTTGCATTTTGGCTGTTTATTAGTACTTAAAAGCATGTATAAATAATGCTTTATTCTGCATGACCATATTGTACATCCCTTTATACCACACAAACCTACACTTAAAATACTTACTAAGGTAGTGATTGCTACCATTCATAGCTAAATGTGTAGTTAATGGTAAACGTGTTAGCCATGCGTAGGCCATTGCATAATCAGATGAATGATAAATTGCATTCATCTGTAAAGTAACTTACCATTTGGTGGAGGAAGTGGTGGCAGAGATCCACGATCTAAGAATCATTAAACCATATAATCAGTGATTTGTAAGCATTTTATTTAAATAACTTTATTTGAACAACCTACAGAGCCAACTGTAGGTTTCAGAATGGAATGACTGCTGAAAATCACTCACCTTTAATATCAGATCCTTTTCTCTGCTGTTTCTCTGTAAATGTTGTGGGGGAAATGATATGCATTAGACAGCCTTTATAGTTGGGTTAAATAAATAAAGGGCTTTAAAATGACTGTTTTGTGTAAGAACAATGATTTCTGAATACCAAAGCGGCCATTTTTCTGGCTGATTTTATCTTCCACTACAGCAAAGAAAGCTTCAGCCTCAGTCACATCTGCAAAGTTTAGCCCCACCTGGCAGTCCTGTTGACAGATTTAATTTGCTTTTAAAATGCATTTATTTAATTTAATTTGAACCAATGAACCAATGAGTCTTTAAATCTTTACATTCAGTGAAAAGTTCAAAGTGCAACTGTCATGCATAACAAAAAATTGTCATTATAAAAAAGGAGTACATTAAAATGTAACCAGAAAACTTGCATGTGTCAAAAAACTTGCACGTGTCTACAGCTTAAATAAAAAGACATACAGTGGTATGAGGAAGTGCGTCACTACATTTAAAAAACTTTACAGGACAGAGAAATAAAACACTTCCACAACTGAAAATAACACTTAATATTTGGAACTGGGGATAGATTTCAAGGCCATTGCCACATACTGACAGTATAATGAGGCACATGGCGTCAATATATCCCTCCATCCAGCAGTGAACAGAGAAGATACAGAAACAGATACTCACATCTCCAGGGAAAGTGTGAAAGAATGGTTTGGTCCTTTGGTAGCTGATCAGCTGGTTATATATTTCTTGCTCCCAGACAAGTGTCCCTGCCTGGGGAAGTAACAGATCTGAGGTCAACATTTAGCAGAACTATAGGGAAAATAGTTTAAATGTTATATCTTTCTTCTAGTGTATATGCGTACATAAAACGGGGTTACAAGGATAGTTTACAATAAATTATGACCATTTGTGCCCCTTTTGACAGTAGAACAGTTTTGTTGAGACTTTAAATGACGTGTAGACGTAGCGTGTGTACAGCAATTGTGCAATAATAGAATAATTTACAATAATACAACATGCTATTTTAAAAAGATAAAATGTAAGCTTTTATGTGTTTGGACTTTAAATATTTACGTATTTTTTTGTGGCTCCATCTACTGCGGATGGAAGGCCACGTAGTTTACTATCGCGTTAATAGTAATAAAGAAACAGTTTTGTTTCACAAACCCTGATGTCATATAGTCGAATGAAGTATGAGCGCTGCAGGCTGTCCTTGACAAAACAAACGACCCCCGATTGCTGCGGAGTCCAGCGGCTCTGGTCGTTCGGCAGAGCCATGAGCAGCTGCACCACAGCGGAGGCCAGAGACTGCAATAAACCCAAAAATAAAAGACGCAATTACTGGTTTGCAAAAACCTTTACAGTTTGCAACGAGGAAGATGAGGCTGGCCTACCTTCATCTCAAAGCAGCAAACGTGAGTTTACATAAGTTACATTCATTTAATGTACTGATCGGTTCTAACGATTGAGAATTAGGCAACATAGTTTAATACTGAAACGTTTAGTTAAAGCTCAAAGATTTAAGTTGTTTACGAGTCGTGGCTTTTAGACCATGACAGGAAATGTCTTCAAGCAACTTCCTCTTCTACCCCTTTGTGATCACAGATCAAGCTGCAAGTGAGGGCCAAATTTCACACCTTTCTTCTGTTTTATCGCATGTTTCACTGTTCTGCCATGCAGCCCTTTAAAACAACAACAATGGCAGTTTTCTGTGCAGTGTTCAGCAGTTTGTACGTTTCCTACAAGTTTCCATTAAGTAACAAAAATGATATTTTGGATGTTTTAGAAACATTACACACGTCCAGGTTTTTAGACATGTTAATGCTGTGTTTTGGTTTTAAGAAGGTTAAAACATTAAATTTAGTCACGTTTTTAAAACATTATACTAATAAGTTAATATTAACACAATGATTTATAATGTTAAAAACGTTCCACTAATGTTACTGCAAGAACGCTTAGAGAAGTTTAAGAGAATGTCAGTCAATGAATGTTACCTGTTAACTCAGAGGACTGTACAAACCAAATCTATGTTGATAAAAATGGTTTCTTTTGTTTTTTGGGTGCGTGAAACGTAACTTTGTAAATAGATGCAATTGTGTAAACGGCACATTTAAGCTGCACGTGTTGCAAAAACAGTTGCTTTAGATAAACGCATCGGCTGAATTAATGAACTTTTAATATTCAGAATACAGTAACTAACCAGAACAGGATCTGGGCCTAAATGTGTCTTAACAGAATGATACCAGCGAGCAGAAATAAACAATCCAAAATAGAAACGAGAAACAGTTACTGGTTTACCTACAACTTTCTTTTTTGTAAGAGTGGGATGTGGCTGTGATTATTAGAATAGCTTGTGATTAAGTATTTATAGGATGCAGAAACCCAATACATCTCCAGTAACAATTACACAATGAGCATTTTCACACTCAATGTAATTGATGTTACAAAATGTGTTTTGGTTACAAGGTTTTAGTTAGGAAGTTATGGGGTCAGTTTACGGACTTCAAAGAAATATTAACATGTATTTGAGGGGACATATACACACACACAAGGTCATACTGAAATTCAAAATTTTACTTTTTTTATTTAAGGCAAATGAGGGGAAAACCTATTGCCTCAGTGATTCCATTTGTCATAGGGTGTCATAGTAAAGTTCTTACCGTCAGGCTAAATATACATTAGAGTCCAAAAGTCTAAAATTACATTGAAAATCTTTGGCATAATGGACTTTGAAATGGAATTTAAAACTGGAACTGAATGTGTACTGAATGTAAATGAATTTAAAGGTGGAACTGAATAAACTGAATGTTTTGGCATTTCTGACAACACAGAAATATTATGTAACAAAATCAGTCAATTAAAGAAAATACTCAAGATGTTTTACTGGTTGGTCACTAATCAAGTAACTTAATTTGTGAACTATTTTATATCTTTTGTACAAAAGTCTTAAACCCTCAGACAACCTTTATCAAATTTCAAACATCACATTACATGCCTTTCTCATTGTGTATATAAATCTACAAAATGATCTACTTACACATTCATGCCTATATTGGACTCGTCTGAAGAGTAAATTGCTTTTAGGCCTTGTAACAGTATGAGACATAGACAGCATTATTTAAGTCCCTTAAATATTTGATTTAAATGCCCATCCAGTGCAGAGTTTAGATTTACCTACAACCTGGTCCCACTGCCCATGAACTTACCACACATCTCCTGCCCAGCAGATTCTCCAGTCTCTCGTTCTCCAGCGGGGTGAGCAGAGAGCATCCCACACTCCCGTTTACTTTACTTTTCGTTCCTCGCCTCATGGCCTCACATGCACACAGAGCAAACCTTTTAAAACCTCCTACTCTGGCAGTAAGAAACAGAGAAACAATGACAGATCTCCTGTGATCTACTGAAGACAGTGCTGAACGTGAGCATCAAACTTCTCTTCCTAGTTCTAACTGGTAGCATCAGCAGACAAAAGTTTGCACAGGAAATGGACAACCACACTTTTTTGTTTTCTATTTTCATTCTGTCGTTTTGTCACACACCACTGTATGCTCATGTTGCTTTCAGATACGAGCGGAAATCCCCTTGAGGCGCCCCATCATACAGTAGCAGTCAAATCATCAACTCAGCCGTTACTGTCTACAGTGAACATGTTCTGTTAAGAGGTTCCTGTCTTTGTTCCTCTAACTGATATAAGTTACATATATAAATGGAAACAAAACAACAACATAGCAAAGTGACTGAGCATGCACTAACCACACTGTATGTATTTGAGCAAACTCAAGTGTTGCAGTGTGGTAGATAGTAGATAACACTGTGCACTGTAAACAAAGAATGAATTGAAATTTTAATGATCTTAAAAAGCAACACAATGCATTTTCCACAAGAGAATTGTAGTTGCCCTATACTTTTGGCAAGTTGGTCACTAAATGCTCAGAATTATAGTGTATTGCAATGCATGCTGGGATATCACAAACATTTAAAAATTAGTGGGCGCATCTAATACTCAAACCGGTCCTCCATCCTTCAATTTACATTTTCCTTCAAATTCAATTCATTTCTTATTTGTGCATTCTTGTTTCCTCCCCCCATGGATGCAAAGGAAAGATTGTGTGCTTCTCAATACACAGAGTAATGCTTTCTTGTTTTCTTTATTCCTCCATCTTCCCACCTGTGACCTGATCAACTGACCCGTAAACTGATCTAAGTTAGCCATCTTGAAAGACATCTTATTTTTTTAATTGCACTTTAAGGGTCAAGGAACCAGGAGTGAGGAAACATTGGTGTATCCTTTACAGAAGGATGATGTTTTTTGTCTCCTAGCATTCTTGCATCCTTCCATGGCAGCCTAACGGGGTGAAGTTAATAGGTGAGAAAAGGAAGCAAGGATGCACAAATAAGAATTGAGAAGCAGCCGTTAGGTGGGGACAAAAACACATATGATACACCTGTGTTTTCTTGCTCATGCATCCTCTGTAAGTTTACATACTCCTCGTTCCTTGTTTTCAATGCAGACAATGAAGATGTCCTTTAATAAACCTAACTTTGGTTTCCAGGCCACAGGCTGGAGGAACGAGGAAGCATTAATTTGAATATTGAAAAGCACCCAGTATGTATTGCTGAGTCTGTCACTGCCACATACCACCACCAGAGGTCGCCCTCACCCGAGTTCTAACTCCGTTTCCAGCCTCACCTGTTTATCACCTGCAGTCATTAATCTGTATATGTATAACCCAATATATATGTATATATTGGATTGTTTTAAAATGTAGTGTTTTACTGTGTATAATATATATTCTCTAATATATTTTTATAATATAATGAGATATTTAAACATTTAATAATCTTTATTCAGCAAAATGCAGAGACAATGCATATGACTAGAAAAACGTATTGTGTCTTCTTTTTTAATTTCAGGCACTTAAATTTAGCAGGGAAATATTTGAAAGAAATCTATTTTTAAGCCTTCTACAACTTTGCTTTCAAATTGATTGTGATTTATTTTTCCTCAACATTCAGTACCAGATTAAAGATTGTATAATACACATGTATTGTAACAAAGTTACACTTCATAGAACAGTTCACCATATGTACATAAAATGCTATACAAAATAAGAACACAACTCAACATTCAATGTTTGTCCATCAGGAACCATTTTGGTACATAGAAACTTACAGATACTGATACAAAGAGACAGATTGGTGCATAGTATGGCCACATTAACATGTATGTATTTGTATATACGCAAGTGTGCATATATACATTATGTATTTATGTATATGTGCAAGCTTATGGATAATGCTGTTCTGCACCTCTGCACCATTGTAATTTTGTTGTGACCCTTATATGAAGTGATCTCCGCTTTTATGATTGTAGTCCATTGTAGAATTCAAAGCCATTAAAAACAATTAAAAATAATCTTGTAAACCACTTATAGACTTTTCAGCTTCAAAAGCATACTTCATTTTTCAAAGTGTATAACGGTTTTAAAAAGATTTTCCAATTATATACAAATGACAGATTAACAATTGGCAAAACAGTGTTTTGTTTATAAATACTAAAAAAATTGTATTAAATTCCTCCACCTCTCAGTAACAGTACGTTTGTTTTTATGATGAAAACAAAGCTACAGAATGTTGACTGTTGAATTTGGTTTTGCCACGATACATAACAAACGCTGAGCTGAACACTGCTGTTGTGTACTGTAAGATTCCTGTACATTTCATTTGCAAAAGATGTCTTCATATGTACATTATGTTCTTTAAACATTGTCCTGATCACGTCCTGATCATAAAACTGTACAGTTTTCCTATTTAAATAACATAATAAATTCAAGAGGATCGTCAAGACGTTTTATATATATGCACTACAAAAAATGACTTTAAAATTTACCGGGAGGTAGACAAACATGACAATTTTTGCAACTTTGGCAATGAAGACTGATCGTAGTTTCATGCCTGTAGTTCAAAGGTTTTCATTTCCATTTCAAATCCATGTTTGGGGTTTTATGCAATAGTGCAGTAAGATAATTCATTCATTGGGGTGATGGAAAGTACGGAACCGGATTACAACACTGTCTGGACAAAATCCTGCCTCACACTGTGTTTAAAGAGTACAGCACCGTGTGTATGCTGCTACTGTATTGCATTGTAATTGTGAGGCTGTTTTAAACAACCCCAACAAACATGATAAACGCAATGATCACACAAAACCCAACAAACAAACAAGCTGCTGTTTATCGGGGCGGTGTGAACAAGCCTTTAAATTAATCCCTTAAGGGTCATGCTATTTTTAATAGTTTGAAAATAAGGACTTTGACTGACACTTTTTCTGTCATGTAAATGGATCGATGTCTGACGCAGGCCAAATTTGATCCTTTATCCCCTGGGGAGTCACAGTCTTACGTGTTGGGGGCACGTACATTCTCGCTGTGCCACAATAATGTTCTTCATGGTTTTTGAAATCATGTGTTTATAAAGTTGCAAGTGGCTGCACTGGTTCTGAGGTTACAGGTGTGTGTTCTGTATTAGAATTTGGTCTTCATATGATGTTGTGTCTCTCAGTTCGGTCAGTGGCCACCTGTGCTTTTCTTCCCAGTCACCCACTGTAATATGAGGAAGGTGATGCTCATTGTCATAAACAGAAAACCCAGTGTCACAAACACGATGGCCTGGAAAACAGGAAGTGAAGAAGAAGTGAGAAAAAGTTCTCACGTCCTTGTAGCTCAAATGGTAGGTCATGGGTTTGACTGTGCCATTGCTGACTAAATCAAGCTAATTCTATAGGAACTTACATGCAAATTCTACCAAATACATAAATGTAAAAGTTTTCACCTGAAGCTTTGGCCGTGATTTCAAAGGCTCCTGTTCTTCAGGAACAATACGAATGTAGAATATTCCAGGCAGGATGAAAATGAGGCTGGGAGCAGATGTGGCACCTAAAACGCACAGACACACATTGCTCTATCTGAATTCTGCATGTGAAATTTAAATCAATTTTTTGATCAGTGAGATCCTCTGCAGTGTGCAGCAGTCAGAAACGACTCACCGATGAAACCAAAGATGTCACGAATGTTGGGTACGAAGATGACGAGCAGATTGACTGCGAAAAGCAGAGCAATGGCAATACAGATGTGACGCACCCAGTGAAAGGGTTTATCAGGAAACAGGAGCTGCAGGACTGCACGACGGATCTGAGAGCAACACAACAACATCTCAATTCAAGTGTTTGGCATTGACAAACAAATCTATATGTTGTTTCATGTGCATGTTTTTATATAATAAATGAAAAAGATAAGGAACAGTGTGTGTGTGTGTGTGTGTGTACCGGGAAGAGAACAACTGGGACGGTCAGTGTCACTGCCACCAGCACAGCCAGCCGCACACACAGCATCAGTATGTCTGTTTTGTCATACATCTCCAACAGTTCTGACTGCACATTTCCTACAAACACACACACATTGTTTTTTCAACCATAATACAATCTTACAAAATATCATAAAACTTTAGTACTTTGGGTGTTTTTCTTGATAGAATTTGTCTTACCATAGAAGGTGAGGTAGCCAAATATGGCAGTCAGCAGATACATGACAAACATGGCCAGAATGGAGATATTAGCAACTTTTTGCATGCGCTTCTTGCTTGGCCTGATAGAGCACAGGAAACAAATGTGCAAATGTATCTTTAAGTAAACAAATCAAAAGTGGAATTTTGCAGTATATTAACTAGGTTACTGTGTGTGTGCAAAACGTCGTACTGCTTGAGTTCTGTGTAGATGGGCAGCACTTCCGGGTGACACACAAAGGCAAATGCTATAATAGGAATGGTAAAAGCAGTCTGAAATATAACCCAGAAATAAACAGGTTAAATCACTGAACTTAAAGTTAATCAGAGGTTTTAACTAAGAGGGTTTTTTAATAGGAGAGTTTTTTAATATGAGGGTTTGCAGCTGGTGTGTCTCACCTCAGATTTGAGAGTAAATGCTTCAGCTGTACAACTTTCAGTGAAGTTGTGAATAGTTTGGTTGAAAGTGTCATGATGTTTGTGTTTATCAGGACAGTCTATGACGAATTTTTTGTAGATTACCTAATAGGAAGACATACTTTTATTAGTGACTGACACACAATAATTTATATTATGTGAGTGAATGGATGGATAAATGGATGGATGGAGAAAGAGACTCACAGATATGAGGAAGAACACCATACAGCTGAGGGAGAAGCCACTGGTGTAACCAAGATACCCTACATGTGAGACACAGGAAATGCTAATAAATAATGATAACTAAATAAGAAACCTTCAATGTCCAACTAGACCTAACTTACAGAGAACATTTGCAGAACATTTGCTAGTATTCTCTAAACGTTCTCTCAAAGTTATCAAAAATGTTCCTGCAGTAATGTTAGTAGAACATTTTTTACTGTTATATATGACATATTAAAACTTTATTTAAGTTGTTGCTTTTAAAAAGTGTTACAGGTGTAAAAATGTCCTTATAACCAAACAACAATGTCAATATAACATCTAAAAACACTTTTAATGTTTCTGGAACATTCAAAACAACATATTTATTATTTAATGGAAGTGTTAGGGAAACTTTCTTACGGCCTAAAATTGTTAGCTGGGTCACTGTTGGGTGCAAACGTAAATAATAATGACATGATGGAATGATAGAGAGAAATTAAATGAATGGGTGAATGAATGGAGGGATGAACATACCGAGCTGTTTCATTAGGGCCAGTGGAAGAATGATACAGATGCTAACAATAATGATGAGGTACCTTCCATCAACAAACCACTCACTGACAAACAGACACAGGTCATGACTTAATGACTGGAATCATGATGATGAAATACAAACAGAGTTGACAAATGAAATGGAAAGATCTGGCATATGATGTCATACTCACACTGAATCATCTGGCAGCCCTAGAAGACCACGAATGATATTGGGTAACTCTATCTTCACAATGAAGAGGTAACTGGACATTGCTGTTGGATCAAAGAAAAGACACAATATTTTTTCTAGCATCTATGTAACAAACTTTTTGTTTTGAAAGTAAATTTATTATATACAGATTTCTTCTTCATCGTTACAGACAAAAATATTACTTTTCAAAAAAAGTTTTTTTTCATATGTATTTTTTTCATATGTTTTTATATATGAATATGGTGAATTAAACAATGTTTCATTTTTAACGTTTGCATGCAAGAGGACTAAATTATAGTATCACACAATACTGTAAATAGCATTAACTGTGTTGTTGTTACATCGCAAATCTACAGCAAGTAAAATCACATTTAATTTTACCTCCAATGTTGTGCAATGTTATGACGCACGCTGCTATCACTTTTCCGGGTGGACCAAACGCACGGTTGCCCAGCTGTTCGTACGCGCGTATCCCTAAACAAAGAAACAAAACAATGTTGTAAGACGTGTATTGTTTACTGTGTGGTTATGCATTGTTTATATTGTTTACTGTGACATAATATTACACTGTGTGAGAACAGAAGAGGTGTTGTCTTACCAACAACTCCTGCGCTCTTTAAAAGCAGGTGTATGGAGTACGCGGAGAGCACAGCCATGCTTATCAACAGAAGTCTGAAGAAAAGCACAAGATCCAGTTTATATTTGCAATATAAACACGTGACTGAACATACAGCAGTACATACCCAGCTAACAATTTAAGTTGTTACAATGTTTTTCTAATGTTTCCTAAACGTTAGTAACAAAAACGATAAAAATGTTATTTCAGTTGTTCAAGGAACGTTCAAAATGTCCAGTTTTGAGACATTGTATTAACTGCATTGCTTGGTTATAAGAAGGCTATGCGAATGTCTTTAAAAAAACTTTAGAGATGTCATGAGTTCTTCCTAATATTCTTTTATCACCTTTTCTATTTTGCACCTTGTCAGTATCATCATACATTATCATCTACTTTAATATTATCATGATCCATGGTACAGTCATTTACTTTCAGGTGAACATTTGATCCCACGAATATGTGGCAATACAGTCTGATCACGGATATTAACACCAGATGTCAAGGAGATGATGAAGTGACACGTCTAACCTTATAAACTCTCTCTCTCTCTCTCTCTCTCTCTCTCTCTCTCTCTCTCTCCTATAATAAAGCCACGTCTAACAAATKTCGTGCAAGCTTAACACTGCCCCCTAGTGTTTATCAGAGGCCGTGTGAATTTTCTTCTGAAGCTTCCGAGGTAGGAACCCAAACAATGTGGTTTCTGTTCAACAGGCTGCCTTAAAATATCTGCTTCAGACAGTCAGGTTGAGCTTGACAGACAGGCAGCGTTGATCACACAGCATTTATAACCCCACCAGATCTGCGCAGGCTGTTTAAATGCGTCACACAGCTGCGCGTGTGCATAGTGCGTCACATCGCTTGCGTAAACAGAAATGAATGATATGGGGCTTTCAAGTACAAATCAAATCTAAACACGTCTGCAGCATCACGCACTAGCATGATGTCAGTTCAGTTCATGAACTGTGTGTGGTCGTGTTATTTTTCCATCCTAAACGTTTACAGGGAATTTAAGCTGCAATTTGTAACTTGATGTATTTAAAAGTAAGCAAAATCAGTTTATAACAGATAATGATATACGATTCCAAACTTTATCGTCATAAAAGTAACCTGCAGTTTTATTTTTCAAACAGAGATGGCGAAAAAGTGCCAAAGTTATGGATTCATTACCAGTGTGTGTCACATGTGACACAAGTTACATGTCAGTCCAAATAACATGCAAATATTTGGCATGTATTTGCATAGGGTGGTTTGAGCAGCACAGCTCAGGTTTATGTGACACTAGCATAAATACAAAATGTTTCTGTATAAATACAAAGGAGCCTGCTGTCAGACACAAAAGCAGTTCCTTGCATACTAAGGACTATATGTACTTCTTATTCAGCCAGATACCATTCTTTCACCCCACAAGTTCTGATGGCATCAGTAAAACAATTCCAATCTCTGATGTTTCAATTTCAATTAGATGACATGCTTGTTTGTTTGTGTTTATGATGTAATAGAAATACAGTTGTTGTGATCTTTATTTACACTCATGAATCTTTCCCTGCCTTGTTCTGACATTTTTTCAAAAACACTTTCACATGCACTGCTGTTCAAAATGTCATAAACTCCCTTTCTTTATTGCTTTTTCCACATTTTATAATAATGATAAACTCATACAAACTATGAAATAACATATAGCTTTGTTGTGACTGAAGAAAATCCCCAAAAAATGACTTCAGCAAAAATAAGATCAGCAAAATTCTAGCCATGTTATCATCCAGATTCTCGAACCGTCATCCTGAGATGATACTGTTTTAACACTTTTAATTGAGTTCTCATCTATTCTAGGCTCTGATTGGCTGATTTTGCTTCATTATTGGGTCCAAATGGTCCATTCCAAAATATTTTTAATTTACATTTTTTATTTAATTTCTTAATAATAGAGATTGAGGTTTATTATCTCATTTTGTCAAGTGTTTAGTCAAAGCTTGAATGGCGGTGTATATATGCATTCATAAACGCATTATAACTTACACAAAAAGGGCCATGCCAGTGTTTGCCATGGCATATGCCAGTCCCAGAATTCCACTGCCCATGATGGCATTACTGAGGTTGAAAATAGACATTCCAAATGAAGTTTTTCCCTCAAACTGAAATGAAAATATGAATGACACAAGTCATGAATTTCCATCAAACAAACAGCACACAGCAAATATTGAAATTACAGGCTTGTCAAATCATAAAGGTTTAATCAGGTTGGAATGCAGTTTCATTTCAAGTTAGGGCTTATGTTTTATAAGTAACTCTACAAACAATATAAGGGTGGAGTAAGCATTAGGTTTTCTGCTTATAATTTTATACTGCAAGGGTGTGTTATTATTTCAATCAGTGTATACGCATGAAGGGCTGTGACATTTATTCCTATCATATGATTTTCATACTCACATCGGTGAACTTTGTCTGTATCTTTCCATTGCTCTGATTGGGAAGAAATGTGTCACCCTCCGTCATGTTGTCAAGGGCGTCAGGTCTGTGTATAATTAACAAAATAAACATCTAATTATTACTGTGTATATATAAATATACACAGAGGAACAATTGCACATGTGTATGATTGTTAACATGGTTGTAAACATATAAGTTCTGTTTTCTCTGTCCTGCAAAGGAAGTTGTTCTGAGAAAGTGGCAGGAAGTGACGCCGATATCACTGTGTGAGGCCCTAACATGAAAGACTGTTGTAGACATGCATTGACAAACGTATTTAAACAATTTTGCCTGCCAACTAGATTATGCTACATATTTTCAAACAAAGCTCTGCTTTAAATTCTTTATAGGGAAGAACAGATTACACAACCATATACGTCAGGGCTGTTCAGAAAGAATTTGGTAGCAAATAAAGAAGATTGAGTGCAACTACCAAAGAATGTATTTTCATTTCAGAAATCTATGATAATCACAATGCATGTAAATTTACTCAGTCCAATCGCAACATGTTTGAAACATGAAACCAGTTATTTTTGGAATGTTAAAGCTCCTCATTTGCATACAATAAAACTGCATTATCATGCTGTTCATTGACTGTCATGTACATATAAAACACTTATTTGCCCTTTCTGTTATAAGGAAACTATTTGATGCTGTAGAAAAACACAACATCACTCATTTTACATGAAGAACTAAGTGTATACTGAGGTGTACAATGACTTTGATCTGTACAACTGAGAGACATTTGTGAATTTTTAAAGTTGTGTTTTTCTCAAAACGTACCCATTCTCTAGTGTGATCGCTTCAGGGCCGAGATCATAACCATTTGCCATTTTCTGTAGCTCCATGTTGTCTATAGAAAACACAATCCTTCAAAGACGGTATTCAAGTTCAAAATTCTGTAAACAGAAAACAGTAGATCTGGAATTACTTCAAATTAAATTGAAATCACTGTAACATATGCCTCTGTTCTCATTTATGGGACAGCTACTTAAATATGCATAATGACATGAATGACGTGATGATTTCCCATTTAACAACGAATGTTCTCAGAACGTTGGTTAATGTTTTCTAAAGGGTCTTCAAAGTATTCAAAAACATGAAAAATGTTAGTAGAATGTTTTCTTACATTATATAGTATTATATATCAAATAACATCGTAAATTGTTAGTGGAACATTTTAAAAATGTGAAACTGTTCCTACAGCTTTCAAAATAACATTCTTAACATTTTTATTACGTAATGGAAACAATCGGGAAATCAAAGGTCTTACAAGCTAAAATTGTTAGCTGGGTTTAGACCTAAAGTTTCCAGTAAGTTTCAGACGCTCACTTAATAGTGTGCGACAGACACACAGATATACAAACACAGGTCAAAGAAAAAGAGAGAGTGGGGATGTGTCAGGGCCACGTTTCAAAAAGGTCTGTGGAAAACTACAATGGAAAAAAGCACTAACATTTACCAAATGTTACCATAACATTCCTGACAGCCTAATTACTGAATGCTTTAAAAACACCTAATGGAAACATACTCTTGATATAAAACAGCTGTGTGTGTCTCTTTAACATGAGCTGTGGGCAGTACATCGCAGCTCTGTGCTTGTTATCATATTTTGATGGTTTAATTACCGTAAACAAAATAAAAATACACTGTAATTTAAATAGGTGAGAGGTGCATTCAGATACAAGCTGCTGATTGGACAAGGTGACTAGTAATACTTGTTTAACCTGAATAGGTTTAGAGTTTTAAAAATTAATTTTAAATATGATCAGGCTAAGAACTTGTGTCTTTATCTCTCCTCTCTGTCAGATCCAAACAGTGAAGGCCTCAATATAAATCATGCAGAGCAGGTATATGTGGAGCTTATGGATAAATACTAAGAATCATGTGACAGAAAGGCACATCCTGGAACTGTGTTCTGGGACAAAAAACACAAAAAATGGCTGATGCAACTTTCGGTAAGCTTGCACTCACTGCTATTTGAGTGCAACAAGGAACAAATTGTAAAAAAATGCAACGTTTTTATTCCAAGCACTGGGTCAGGGAAAGCTTACAGGGACTAATCTGCTTGGCAGCGTTAGCAATAATGAAAGGATACTGGCAGGTCACTTAAACTAGCATGAACTTTTTTCTTCATGCTTTCACATTGCCTTAATAGGCAAAATGTCTATTCTTTTAGCACTTTTTTACTGTTTGAAACTGAATTCCCTCAATAGTTTTAGCTTCCTGCCAAAGGTGGTCTAGACTGTCGAGTAAGCTAGTCAAACATTCCACACTGACTGAATTCAAAACCTTGGAATCTAATTCCAAATTATAGCCATATGCCTTGTACCACCACACAACACGCTTAAGAACTCCATATTTGGCTGATGCTTTGAATACAGCATTCAAAGTATACATTACGTGAATTCCCTTAGAATTAAACCCACATCCATATTTTTTGCCGTACGAACCTTTTGTTTAAACAAAGGGGAAAGGTACAGTATACAGAGTAAGTAGAGCGTATTTCAACAGCTTTCCATCACACAAAGTGTGTAGCTGTTTCATTACAAAGTAAAATACGGATATTGGACAGATTAATGGAGTAATTACTCAAATGAATGACCGGCGTGAAATAAAACGTAAATAAATCATGTAGAGCAATTACAGAAACTATTAAACAAGTAAAATGTAAGAAAAATGACTCTATACAAATTCACTATTGCCACATCTTTGTCTGATGCAAGAGCTTATCTGTGTTGAAACAGAATTCTGCCTCCCTACACACCCTTATTCAAACACACACATTTATAGGAAGTGAATATAATGAGGAGTGGCTACTCACCAAGGAAAGTAAAGTGACCAAAACTAGTTATCCCTGATATGGTATTAATTGTCCTTAAGTTTGTAAGTCTCCATTCATTTAGCATTTGTTTCTGTGTTGCCGTAGCCAAGCGCATGTCAGGGCTTACCTGTAGATGGGAGGAGCTTAAAGAGATTATAGACTCATCACAGCAGTTTGAGTGTAAGTCTTTGTTTGGGAAAACCCTGGTTGTAGCTTTTGTTTTTCTTATCACACTCTTTTAGGCTCACAAAAATGCATCTAAAATTTTAAAACACTGAGAGAAATAGCAGAATTCCAACAGGCTTTCAGAAGAGGAATTAAAACACTGACACCAAAGTACTGTCAGTCTTAAAGATGAAATGTTTACTTTTTAAATACCAAGTTGTACTGTTGGGTTAAGTGTTTATTTTGAACTGACTGTTTAAGTGGGTAGGAAAACGCTTGGCCTTGTGTGTGTGTGTGTGTGTGTGTGAGTGTGTGTGTGTGTGTTCTTGTAGGTAATGCGATTAGGAGATCAAGGTTTTTTAAAGGCTACCAAGATGCACCTGCTGTGCAAGTCAGGCAAGATTTGGAGGTGCACCAACATACAAATAAGGTTTTCTAAACTGACTTTACTTTTACTGTATGTACAGTGTGAAGAAATGTAAAACATCCAGATAAACCGAAAGAGGATAATGACTCAACAAAGGCAGTTACAGTATATCAGCAAACAGAAACATGTTAATGAAATGTTCATATGACATTCTTATGACATTGAAAGTCATTCTTATATTTCTGTGGGAAGCTCTGCATTGCATGTTAATAATCTCTAGTTATATGAAGTAATATAAACCTGCTTCCTATGTGTTGCGACATTCACATAAGCTAAGTGTTTTTTTTTATATTTTTTTTAAATAATTGATTTATATAATAAGCTAGATACTGTATAGTTTGGGGCAAAATATTTGGAGAACCATATAAAATGCTAAATATTTGCCTAGGTAATTATGTAAATATAGGCTTGGCAGGATCATAATAATATTTATTATCAAACTATTGTTGACATTATTATCAAATGTACTTTATATTTTATATCTAATTACTTTTTTATGATTATACAGAATTTTTAATGATTATACAGTAGCTGGCAGCTAGCATGCTAATCATAAAAACAACTCAGAAAATACTAGCACTTGCCATTTTATGCTGATTGCTGGAATTAACCAACATATATTTATAAAACTGTATTTGTATGTGTTTACTTTTAGCTAATAAAAATTTATATTATAACTTGTTTCTGATTATTAATATTAAACAGGATGTTCTCAGGCTAGGACAGTAGCAATATCATATGACTCATGTAAGATTGCATACATGTGGCCCCCATTCATAAAAGGAAGTTGTAACGTCATAATTCTGGTTTCGACAACCCTTCCTTTGTTGCAATGCCTTGTGGGTAACAGCTTTAGAGAAGAGCTTCAAAAGAACACCATATATAAGTGTAATGGTATGCTTTGTACTTTTTCATATGAGAATAAATGTCACTAAATGTTGTTGTATTAACCCACTCAATTAATATGATGTAAGAACTAGTTATAGTCACTGGTCAGAATAGTATTACTTTATCAGTAAGATAAAGGCATCTGTTCTATGGCAGATTTGCCGTAGATACATACTGTGTACACATATCTCACAAGAACAGTCTCACTCTCCAGGAAATGTTTCTGCTAAACATTCAAATGTATAACCAGTCAGAAAACGACATTGCATCATATTCTGTTGACAGTGAAACTAAACTACCATAATGTGTTTAAGTAAAAGTCTTATGGCTCTAAATACAGGTAAGAGTGAAAACTTGTAATTTAAGATTTGTATTTGTGTGTATGTAAACAGCTTTGTAAGTGAAATAATGAAGTTTGTGGCAATGTAGATTATATAATACATAACCTCATTGCATTCATTACTTTAATCCTGATTCACTCCACATCCCGGTCACATCACATGTGGATCCTGTGAGTCTGTTTGTTTGTGAGTGTTACAGGAAAAACTCCAATTCACATCAACAACTAATAATGATTGTAGCTATTTGTTTAAGACACTAAGGGGCCATAACAGTCTAAATATACAGACAGTGACCAAAAGTAGGACAACCAGGAAAAATACATAATATACAATATTTGTATAATAATTACTTGTAAACCCAAGTAAGATGCTAGTAAACCCAAGGACAAAGTGTCACTGTTCTCTCAAGCTACTTTTCACATGAATTATAGCTACTGTTCTCTATAGCTGCCATGTGCCACATGGTTTTGCTCATGCTTCCTGCTGATGAGAGATCTATGAATGGTGTTACTGATGAGTCTGGAAGCTGTTGAATTATTAACCAGCTACTCTATGTAAAGAAAGCCTTTGCCATCTGTTAATGATGATTTAAAGTGTCTGAGAGAGAATATTTAAGAGTTATTATCATCTTCTTACCTTTATGACACTTCAGGAAAGAATCTTGTCAGCAATAAACACAGGTCCTCCAGAACATAAACAGACAAAAACACACTTGTTTTTCAAACCGATGGTTGATTCTCTCAGAATGTTCCAGAGTGTATTATCTAACACAGAAAGACAGATGGAGAGGAGAGAGAGAGAAAGAAAGAATGAAAGGAATAGAAGCAAAACGTGGTGCCACAGGAAAGTTTTTAAGCCACTCCCTTCATTCTTAAAAAAAAAAGCGGGTCTTTTGGTTTGTCCCGCCTTTGTGTTTAACTGTCACAAGATGACGTTAAATGATTCCAGTCTGTGCATGTGTTTGTCTGTGTTTGGGTTTGGCTATACTCATGAGGAGCAAATGATTGAAAATGTCATTACAAAAAAGTGACTTAAAAATGTAAGCACAGGCTATTGGAGTGGAGTTGTATGTATGCAAAAGACCAAATCATGTTAATTTTAAGTTTGTAATTTTTAACAAACTCAACAGGTTTGTGTCAGGATTATGTTTGGGGTTACAAATATAACCAACTGTATAAAGACAAATAAATATAACTTCAAAAACATTAGGATAAAGTTTTACTGATAACATTTAATATTTGTGTAGGGACTGTGTAGATATATAACAGTACAGTAAAGTACAGTACAGTACAGTACAGTACAGTAAGCCAGGTCTTTTTGTCGTGGTACTCAGCAGTTGTGATAATGCTTTAATACAGCAACCCAATGAAGAATGGGATGTAAAAAAGAAAGTAAAAATGTTTGGGACACAATGAAGAATGGGATGTGAAAAAGAGTAGCTTCATCTTCTTGATAAACTAACTTCTTAAAAATAAATGCATGAGTCTCATTCCGAGTGGCAGCTCTGTTGGATAGATTTAAAGCTATGAGTGTGTTTTTTATACTGTTTTTTAAAGAACAGCGGTATCCCTCCAGTGGGCTGACAAGGTATTGCCTCGGGGTCGTCAATATTAAAATACATAACTGAATGAAATATATTGAAACAACATAATTTAGTTAATATTGGTCAATATCTAGTTCCGTAATTTTCTGCTTTAATATGTGCTAATATCATCAGATCGCTCTTACGCTGACGTCATTTTACAACAGCGCCCTCAGGTGGTAGCGTGTTGAATAGTGCAGCGGGTATATAACGCAAGTGTGAGAATTACCGAGAAATGTACATATCACACATAATAAAAGTAATGTGTGTTATTGGGTGACATGGTTATGCTGTAGCACAAGAAAAGACACAATGTAAGCAGAGAAGGAACAGTATCATGTATGTACATTGATATGAAATGTACATACATGATATACGTTTTAGACTGTGTGGGCTTCAAAATGTTAAAGTTTGTGTCCGTGCAGTTTTAAAATCACAACGATAGGTTTCCTAACTGATCAGGTAGCGTAAAAAATGATGAAAGGGACTTTTGTTATGTTCCTTTCCCACTAAAGCACAAACCCGGAAGTAGGAAATAATGACCGTCGTCCGCCACTAGCTTGAGTCGGTTTGAGGTCGAGTTGAAGGTAGGAAATAAGTATTATTTCAAACTAACTCCGTCTTCGTGAGTAAGTAATAGGTCGGTTTTCGTTAGTTATTTATTGTTCGCGAAGTCACTTAATCTTTTATTAGAAATGAAAGCGGGTTTGTGTCGTTTCACACTTTGCTATCAGAGTAGGTGAGACTAAACAGACGTTTAGCAGTTGCAGCTAACAGACTGACAGTATAACTGCGCTGATACAAATACACCTCATCGTTTTCTCTTTCCGTTTGTCTTTAGACATACACAGAAAGTGTTTATACCCCAGCATTAATACAAATTAAATGTTAGCCTGAATTTAACTGGAAGCACAAACCCCGATGCGTGTAAGTGACAGAAACGTTTACAATATTACGTCTATTTGCTTTTCTATGGCTAGTAGTGTCTGTTTGGCTACATGTCTTTCTGCTTCTCTGTGTAAAAAGTTACTAAATAGTGTTTTGAACCTTCTTTGGTTGTTAATTGTACTAGGGTTTCACTATCAGTCATGTAAAATATTATGTAAAGTATGTTTCTTATATTGAAGACAAACTGTACATTACGTAGTTTTGCTGGTACAGTCTGTCTCATATGTCGAATATGCTTCTCAGTGGTTTTAAACATATTTAGCTTATTAGGATGTTTGTAACAGTTTTGTTCTGACTTTTGTTTGATTTAAATAGTCACCAGTTTAATACAGAGTGAAATTCCCCCGCCGTCTGTAAACACTCGTGTCCAGACATGAGGCACCGTGACATCAGCTAGTATAGTCAGATGATAAATATGGCACTTGTCTGAATTTCCAAGCTGGGTAAAATAAACTTGTTTTTTTTAAGTCAGTGCCTTAGTGCTTTCCTGGTGTACAGAGTAAAAGAGAGCCAGTCAGATTTTAGGATTTCTAAGAAGTGGAACATTCAGTGTTGAGGGACTGTAGAGTTCTGTGTAAAGAATATACACAGCAGTCAACGTTCAATACTGCCTTTCACTGTGTGCCCCGCTTAGCTGGTATGGAAAGAAATGCTAATTGTGACGTGGACCAGCAGTACGACTTACTTGCTCATATCATAAAGAAAACACAAGTAGTTATTGTGTCTAGACGTGTCTGGTGGCCCTGATCAGAGCTCTGATTTCTACTGTGAATTTACTGTCATTAGTGGTTGTGATGCGTCAAATACATTTAAGGCAATTTACTCTTAATTGTTTGTGTAAGGTTGAAACTCTGTTAATAGCTTGTTTGTAGCAAAAATGGTTCAGATCCTTACTAATGGAGCTTTTTTTATCTAGTTAACCATGGCGATGACAAGTCAGACTACCTGTTCTTCAATGAGTAACCATACTAAGGAAAGGGTCACTATGGCCAAAGTGACCTTAGAAAATTTCTATAGCAACCTGATACTACAGCATGAGGAAAGAGAGACGAGGTGAGTCAAATATTACATTCGTTCTGTTAATGTCTGGAGCTGTGTCTTCCCAAACTAAACATATATTAAACAAAAAAAGCCTTGTTTTGTGGATCATTTGTTGCTAAAGCCAAAATTGTAACTGTGCTTCCAGCTTAGGTTTGCTAATTGACTGGTCAAGCCTATTAGTTTTGATAGCATGCAAAGATCCAATGCAAAAACATAGTTTAACAGGCAGGTACGACATCCAATTATTGCATGTGACCCAATCATTGAGTGCAATGATTGGACAAACATTTTATGGTCCTTTCACACAAGGCATATACATTTATTATAGCACTTAGTGATTGCTATCAGTATATGAAGAGACCTTTAGCCATTTTAATAATAAATGTTTTTGGAAAAGGCGCTAACCTGCCTTTAAGATCTGTTTGATACCAAACAGGTTTTGCAGGTCTACATATGTAGAGTAAATATTTAGGCAGTTTAGTGTTAATTCCTTGCATGCTTTAGGTTTGAGAGCGTATGGTGAGTTGTCATTTCTTCTCGTTTTATCTTTAAGATCTTTCTACATTCCATTAGCCATTTCACATTAAACCTTTGTTCTGCCGCTTTGAAATCATTCCAAACTATGTGGCCACACCTTTCATTTGACTGATGACACAACTCTGCTTCTTAGCAAACACTGGTGCTTGTGTTTCAACACATCTGTAGAAGTTCTCCTTTTCCATTACAGGCAGCAGAAGTTGGAGAAGGTCATGGACCAAGAGGGACTAGCCGATGAAGAGGTGAGGTTCTGAGACCCACCCTCAGTCACAGAACCCTGTTTGTTAATGAATTGATGTAGCCACTGCTGTTTTCAATCAATATTTTAATGCACTTTTAAGGTTTAAATTTCTAGAGTCTTTCTTTAGTCAATGCGTTCATCGCTCATGATTGGTTGGATTCATCCTTGAATTTCCTGGTTCCGCAGAAACGTATTCGGCGATCTGAGCATGCTCGAAAAGAGACCGAGTTTCTCCGTCTAAAGCGAACGAGACTTGGATTAGAGGACTTTGAGTCTCTCAAAGTGATTGGCAGGGGAGCGTTTGGAGAGGTATGAGAGTCAAATGAAATCAGAACTAAAAAAAAGATAAATTGAAATGTATACTGTAAAATTTGATGTGTTTTCACATATGCAGGTGCGTCTAGTACAGAAGAAGGACACGGGTCATGTTTATGCCATGAAAATCTTACGCAAGGCTGACATGCTTGAGAAGGAACAGGTGAGTCTTCACTGATGTAACCACATTAGATGTTTTTTCTTCTCAGGGGCACTAATATGTGCCTGTTTGTGTTTAAGGTGGGTCACATTCGAGCAGAAAGGGACATTCTTGTGGAGGCAGATAGTCAGTGGGTGGTCAAGATGTTCTACAGCTTTCAGGATAAGATGAACCTCTACCTCATCATGGAGTTTCTGCCTGGAGGTAGGTGGTAGTTTGAACCCTTGTGTCTTTGAAATAAAAACTTAAGAATACATTAACCATCACAATACAAGGTCAAATCCACTCTCGTATTTGGAGGTTGGATATAAATGTTTATTAGAACATTGATTTCCTGCGACTCAAACCCATAAGTGTGTGTGTGTGTGTGTGTGTGTGTGTGTGTTCGTTCGTTCGTTCGTTCGTTCGTTCGTTCGTTCGTTCGTTCTTAGGTGATATGATGACTCTGTTGATGAAGAAAGACACTTTAACGGAGGAGGCCACACAGTTCTATATTGCTGAGACTGTGTTGGCTATTGACTCCATTCACCAGCTGGGCTTCATCCACAGAGACATCAAACCAGACAACCTGCTGCTGGATTCAAGGGTGAGATGAAACACATTTTGTGCCATTATTCACAATCATTTTAGATCTTCATCTAAGTCTATTCTTAATAGTGTAGTTAAGCATATTCTCACAGTTTTCTGAAGAGCGATTCTTATCAGAGCGTCTGATTGGTTCCTCCAGGGCCATGTGAAGTTGTCTGATTTTGGCCTTTGCACTGGTCTAAAGAAAGCTCACCGCACTGAGTTCTACAGAAACCTCAACCACAGCCTTCCCACTGATTTCAGTAAGCAGACAAATGTCTTAGTCTCATATCTCTTATTCTGAAAGACCTTACAGACTCTATTTTCATCACCAGATGATCATGTACAAAGTATTAAACATGAGTGGTTAACATAAATCTTTGAACACATCATTGAAGTTGTAAGTGTAACTAAACTTTGCACAATGTGGGTGTATATGAACCAGTGTTGGGACTGCATGTCTCTTTCTGTTCTGATGAAATATCTTGCTTCCTCTGTTTCTCCATAGCATTACAGAATATGAACTCAAAAAGAAAAGCGGAGACGTGGAAGAGAAACAGAAGACAGCTGGTAAGACTTCCCTCTTCATCTAATATTATCATACACGTTGTTAATTGAGCCGTCTGAATTAATTCTCTTTATTGTCAGGCCTTCTCCACTGTCGGGACCCCTGACTACATCGCTCCAGAAGTCTTTATGCAAAATGGCTACAACAAGCTCTGTGATTGGTGGAGTCTGGGGGTCATTATGTATGAGATGCTAATAGGTGAGAATTTCAGAACAGTTTGGTTTGTACATACAGTTCATATTTTGAATATGCCTAAATTGTAAGCATGTGTTTGTGTGGCTATCTTTAGGTTACCCTCCGTTTTGCTCAGAGACGCCTCAGGAGACTTACAGGAAAGTAATGAACTGGCGGGAAACCTTGACCTTTCCACCTGAGGTTCCCATCTCAGAGAAGGCTAAAGATCTCATCCTCAGGTTCCTCTCACTTACATTTCTGCAGCAAGATTAGGCTCAGTTTTGCTAAAATGTTCTTTGGCTTTACTTTGCCTTTATGGTCGTCTTCTTGATCTTGTGTTTATACATGTTTTTTTTCCAGGTTCTGTTGTGAGAGCGAGCACAGGATTGGTGCCAATGGAGTGGAGGAGATCAAGACTAATGCTTTCTTTGAGGGAGTGGATTATGACCATATAAGGTAGAATTCAACTTATGTCAACAACTGTACACATTACATTTAGAGAGGCTGGTATTTAGTAAGGAAATCATAATTTATAGAATCATCATTGTTGTTGGATAAATAGGGAAGTTTGGGATGAGTAGGAATGTTTGGTGTGCTGTTCTGATCACAGCCTGTGTATTTCCAGGGAGAGGCCGGCAGCCATTCCAATTGAGATCAAAAGCATTGATGACACCTCCAACTTTGACGAGTTTCCCGATTCAGACATTCTCCAACCTTCAGGTAAATTTGCAGTCCGTTGATGTTCATTGAAATTCATTGAAATTCATGTTATATTTTTTATAATGATGTTCTCTCTCACTCTGTCCTCTAAAGCTCCTGTTGTATCCAACCACACCGAGGCTGATCTGAAGAGCAAAGACTGGGTGTTCATCAACTACACTTACAAGCGATTCGAGGGGCTGACGGCAAGAGGGGGCATCCCTTCGTACATGAAGACTGGAAAGAGATAAATACTTGAGACTCTAACTCGCAGCACAATTTCAGCTGATCTGTCACAAGCAGAAGTTTTTTTATCACTTGGGATTTGACGGATCTGTTTCCTGCTTGATCATCACTCGTTTATGGATGGGGACTCCGTCCGTCCTCCATCCGCTCTCATAGTTTTACCTAAGGGCTTTGTTTTTTCTAACACCTCAGTTCATTGGAGCCGCTGGTCTTTTTTCACCCTTAAGAATTTGAAACTATTTTGTAAAATTCGAAAAGGCTGTTTTTTTTTGTTTTTTTTTTTAGGAATACAGACTTTGAAAGGAAGCCAGTTAGACCTTTATGGTCTAAAACACACTAGTCCTCTCACAACAAGAATTGATTTTATTTGCATTAGTAACAGTGGATTATTGATTCACTCTGTGTAAGGACTAGCGTTTATGGTAGAATTGTCCCATCTCAGCCTTTTCTTCTTCACATCTGCTGTATAAATCTGGAAACTTCCACCCTGGTTTTAATTAAGATGTAGAGGATTGACCGTTTTGCTCAGGCAATGTTTTAAAACATTTGCTTTTAAAGACCTTTGTTTTCCTCTCTTTCACGGAAACCTTCCCTTGTTACGCTCTGCATCAGAAGATCTGCTGACGGGCTTCATGTATTTGAATGTTTTGTCAGTTGAGAAATTTGGGATTCGCACGAACCCCCTAGAGCTACAAACGTTGCCTTACATTGGATCTTTCTTCAACCAGCATAAAAATCATGAATACAGTCACGTTTGCCAGTGGAACCAATTTTTTTCTTCTGCGTACCAGGAACGTTCACCAGCTGATGTTGAAGACCAAGCAAACTCAACCGACCAGCGTTTGTTTATTATACAATGGGCCACTGACAGATCACCTGCAGAATTGTTGATTCAAAAGTTGCTTGGTGCTATTGTTTTTATTTCTCTTAATAAAGGGCCTCATTGCTAATGTTTGGGGAGCAAAGACACATTTTTTTCATCTTGAGGAAAAACGCAACACTGTTCAGGGATTTAAATTAGATTGAGTTGTCTGTTGTACAACTAGCAGTCTTCCATTGTAATGTGGGCTGAAATGTTTAATGCAAATTTTACATTACCAAAGAGGCACAACCAGTCCTGCTTTCCATAAATCTGAGGGCTTTCGCATACTTATCTTATGTTTCATCACAGATGTTTTGGTTTTTATTTAGCATTAATTACGAGCCTTAACTCTCTTGACCAGTTACCAGCTTAAGTTGCAGCAAAATTCACCTTAAACTGCAACTTTAAAATGATTGTGGTTCATTTTGCAATCATTCCACAGTGATTACATTCAGTAAATACATTGTTGTTATTCAAAGTATGTTTCTGCTGGGGTCAGCATGTTGCATGTTTGTAAAAACGGATGGCAAATTAATTTCAGAAGATCTAACATCTCCCAAACATCCATATTTCTGATGTCAGGACCCATATGTTGTCTTTGACCAAATTGAATGTATTTCAGTGACTGGCTAATATTGTCAGAATGATAAAATTCCATTCATTTATCATTGGCTCCCGAGAATGCTAAAATGCAATTGACCCAAATGCTTGAGTGAATGATTTGGCAATTGGTTAATTTTTATACCTTGTATGCTACACAGCATGACAAAGATGTTATGATATGTGGAACTGCTTGTAGACCGAGGCAGAACTGAGTAGCCCTGCTGCCATTGAACACAATATACTACTAGATTTAGATTTACTGTATCCCAGAATGTTGTAAAAGTAGCATAAGTTCATGTATGAATGATGCATTTAAATGTTGGAGCAATATGTGATTTTCAGAGGTCTGGATATGTCTTTGGTTTTCTGTGTGCTATGGCTGGAGTCCATTATTTTGATGCTGTCTGGAGGCTGAATTCTGGGTGTGTTGCAGGAGTGCTGAAAGCCACAGAGCTATGAATGAATTTGAGAATTTGTTTTAATTAAGTGTATTTTAATTTTGAGCTGCTTTCTGTTTGATCCCCTCATTCTGGCATCTCTGAAGAGCGACTGTAAGGGGAATTTTCATGGTTATCATTTATGAATAATAAACCTTTAATTCTGCAGAGAATTATACACTGTCTACATGAAGCAGATCATATTATGTATTTCTTGTTGCTGTATGTCACATTTTGAAAATGATCATGAAACTAGCGTGTCATAAAAAGGGTGTTTTGTTTATAACATCTCGCGTTTAGCCTGGTTGTTAATATCTGTTCTGTACGTTTTGGCTATTATTCTTACAACTCCTTCTCCTTAAGGAAAAACAGTTTTTCTTGATAAGTAACGATGCACCTTTTACTAGTTGTCAAGTATATTTAAAACACACACTGAATGACTGTTCTGTAAGAAGTTGTCATTTTTCACCTAAGCAGATGTAGACTAGTCTTAAAATATTTCCGGGGTCTCTTTCTGTGCTTTGAGCAAAAGAAATGATTAGGCCTGTGTTTTTGTTTTATAGATGTTTATTCACACTGGCGCTAACGCTCACAAAGTATCTTAAAAAGAGTTGGAGTTAGCTCCAATTTTCACTGATGTCACATTCTGCTGTGGGAGGGGATGTTTTTCCTCTCTCTGCCTTAAGTTTGAGTTGTAGAGTGTGTTTGTGGATTTTTCCTGTACTTAAGGAGCACCTTTCACTGGTTTATTTGTGTGATAGTTTGTTTTTGAGGTGGGAACACACTTTGACCTGTACAACGTCCTGAATAAAACCAGTTCATTTACGCATGTGTGAGACTCGTCTGTATGTGTTATTTTTCCATATTAATGGTGCTTGCTAAGGCTGGCCTCATTTTATCATTGCTCATATAGGGTTAGAGATTAGTGCTCTTGTTTTTACCCTTGTTTATTGTATTAGACTAGTATTAAACTTTTATTAAGTATTAAACTGGTGGTAAAGTCAGACTTTAAGTACTTGGTATCTGCAGTGTGATCACTCATTTTATCATTTTAACACAATTCATTATTAAACGTTTAAACAGTTCATTAACAGCTCTGGCCTAAAAATAGCACATGGTTGTTCAAACATGTTTGTTAATCTATGAGCATCCCACATGTTCTTGACATCATCAAACTTTTTCAAACCGTTCCATTCATCCGTGGCAATGGCCGATGGAAAAAATACAGACTATAGAACATTCATTTATGATTTCAGCTTGTATTTGACTTTTTTTTTCAAATGTTGGAAAACACATGAAACTTATAAATTGTCATGGAAAATCTGAGCTGTTTTTTGGGGCCTATTCCGGTCAAAAGCCCACAGGAGCAGAAAGATGACTGCTATCAATGCAACGGATATGAAGACACTAGCCAGAACCACGTTTCGGACTGTGCTTCTCGGATACGGGCTTCCTGTGGTGGTGGTGATGTTTGGCCACAGGCTCTCGGGTTTTTCCCACTGAATCAGACCTTTACCAAAGTCTAGACTCAGCATGTTTGGAGACATCACCTTCACCCCTTTATACATTCTCTTCACTCTTCGTTTGCCAGTGTCCAGTACATCACAACGATATGTCCCAGAATCCTCCTCTTTGAGAGGGTCCAGCACCACCTTGTCCAGACTCAGAGCTTCATAGCGAGTAAACAATGAGTTATCAGAGGTGATAACTCCGCAGGCGAAGTGCCAGGAGACCACGAAGGCAAAGCGGCCCATGGCTTCCATCACTTCTTCCAAACAGTCAAGAACGAGCCTCTGACCGGCAACCACTGTTTGGGTCTTTAGTCCACAGTGCCATGTTTTAAGGCAGCGAACGGTCCTTATCTTGCATGAAGTGGGGGACATGCTGGTGGTCCCTCCGATAAGACAGAGCTCCTGAGTACGGAGGCCAAGCCCACAGGTGGTGCTGCAGGGAGAGCTGTGGGTAATGACCCAGCTGTTGATCTTCTCCAGTTCTTGCAGGTCTGCTTTGTTTAAAGTGTTACACCCACTGGGGAAGTGCAGGAGGGTCAAGTATAACAACGCCAGCCAAAGTGCAGAGTACGACATAGTACAGCTGTTTGTACACAGCAGAGCATCAATGTCCAGCCAACAGCTGGGAAAACAGAATAATATAAGGTCAAAGCTTCTCTGTATTGAAATTTTCAAGAACTACGTAAACATGGACAATTGAGAAAATCCCAGAAATGTAGTTCCCCTAAAATGGGACTAGACTCAAATGGGTATTTTGTAAATGTATTTCTTAATTATCATACAAAACTACATTTAAAAGTCAACCTCAAAAGGTGGATCTTACCTTTGTTGAAATGCTCAGCAGATGTGAGGAACTAAAAAAAGTTCTGCGTTCTCTTGGTGACGTCATAAAGACGTCTTCACTGGGGCTCTTTCTGTCAGAGTTCCGTGTGCTTAAAAAAATTAAATACAAATGCATTGTATTTTTTGTATAAATATATTGATGTCAAATAACAACGTTTTTATTTATTTATTTAAATAAAATAATGCTGCTGCGTTTTTAACGCTTTTATAGCCCCACTCCCAATGTACCACTAGATGGCGCTCGGCCTCACACGACGTATGCAAAGCGTGTTTACATGGTCTAATACGGCAACATGACAAGTGGTGTATTATTTAAATGAGCTTTGTGGCGCTCTAATTGTAAAGGTTACAGGTAAACTGCAATATTAAAGTTACGTCAAAGCGTACAGTAGCGGTTACAATGTTTAGTTCGTGTGGTAGTGGCTTCTCAAGCCAAGTTAAACGCGGGTGCCAGAGGTTATTGACACCTCTCAAATGTCACCTAGCTATGAAATGCGTGCAGCTGAAAGACTCCCGCTGTGTAATGGTGATTAAAAGAGACCAGCCAGAGACCAGCCAGTCATTCGTACCCTTTAGGTTTTATGCTCAGTCATTTAGTGGAATCTAATGGTTTGATGGTATAATCTGTACGTGCGTGTGTGAGATATGGAGTATTAACTGTACTCGGGTTTAGTCTTTTGTCATGGTGTAAACAGGATGTGGACAGGCTCTGATGTCTACTCATCATGCTGAGATAACATAACCTCAAGGGCAGAGAGGGTACAAAGCACCGACAGGCTTCTGTGCATCAGAACAAACCAAATTTAATGCTGACAGTGATAAATATTTGATTACATTTGGTTTATCATAATAATGAGCAACTGGCTGATTTCCATGTCCTATCAACAGAGTAAACACACTTAAGTTTGATCAATACGATTTCTGAAGGGTTCAATGACTCATTATCACGAGATACATTCACATTATATACATTCAATATCATTTTTTATGTAATGAGACAGATGTTTAAATTAGCAAAATAAAGTGTTTCTGATCATTAAATCGTGGTGCATTAGTTCAACAGAAAATGTCTAAGGAAAAGTGAATGTGTACTTCAAGAAAATGTAACATTTAATGAAGATCATACGCTGCCCCCCACATTGAAACGTGATTGCGCAAGCGCTGCAACTTGCAGACGGTCCCTCAGCGGCGCTCGGCTCACTATAGCGCAGTCGTCTCACTTTTCATGTAGCTCACATTCAATAGCCCTCAACACTCGTGAACGCGCCGCTTCGGCTTTCGCTGTGGCTTTTCCGGCACGAGTTTGTCGGTGTTTTCACGGTTACTCAATCGTTTCACGTGCAGTACGGTTTTTCACGCCATTTCGCTCCTCTGGTTCACTTTTTGATTTCAGCTGCAACTCAATGGGTTCTCCGCTTCATCGGTTTGCCTTTTAAACGGAAAGTGTTTTCAATGAGATGCAAATTGATTTTTTGTTGACTCCGATGTTACTTTTACAAAAGTTTCTCCTATTTTAATATAACGTGTCGCCTGTCGCATCCTTGTGAAAGGTTGCGTGCAGCAAGCGGCGAATTCAATGGATTAATTTTTCAACTCTTTCCGAAGAGTTTTCAAGCAGCTGGTTTTACAGTTCAGTTTGTTTGGGCAAATCGAACATTTTTAAGGAAAAATGAGCGAAATCAACACCGAAGAAGACAGTCAACAAGAAAACGGGGATCACAGCAGCAAGGACTCGGACCGCCAGCTCCGGTTGAGACTCTGCGTTTTAAATGAAATACTGAACACTGAACGGGATTATGTGAGAAACTTGGCATTTTTACAGTCGGTGAGTTCTGATATGAAGTCTATCTAAACTTTCTTACGTCTGAATGTTTGAGTTTGAGCTCACATGTGCCTCTGTTACGTGTTGCAGTGAAGCGGTAATTGTTACACTCATTTACAAGCTCATAAAACTCTTCATTTGTAGATAACGGGCACTAGTGAAGCTGTCAACTTGTACGTGTTTTAGTAAGTTTGTGTTCTCAAGAAAGGGGAAGAGGCAGAGTTTGTGAAACAGGCAGCCTGGCGAAAGCAGACCTTGTTGTCCTTTTAAACAAAAACACAACCGTGTCTTTTATCAGCATCAGAGTTGCATAAGGGGTTGTTTTGTAGAAGAGTTGGGATGTTTATCACTGATGCGTTGTTTGCGTGAGTTGGTGTTTCCAGTCATTTTAAGGGTGATCCCCGGTTGGTACTTTTCGGACATGCAGTTTTTGAAATGACTCTGAAATGTGTTTGATTATGTTCAAATCGAGAAACAAGAGTCTGTCACTTTTTTGCCTTTTCCAATATTGAGTGAGTATTCGAATGGGCTTTAACTCAGAGTGTGTTTCCTGGTCCAGAGTCAGTTCCTTTTATAACTAAACTTTCATGAACAGACTAGAGGTGAGATTTTTAGGGTTATCTCATGAGAGTAATCTTCTGCAACTGTGCTTCTTTGATAAGAGGTAGTTTTGGTCATCAGCATACAGTCCCCTTTTAGCCCTGAAACACCCGGTTTCATACTGACACCCCCTCTGAATGCACCATTGGTGACCCTCCACAGTGCTTTAGTTATACAAATAAAAAAGCTAAATAAACAAATTGTTGCTGAAATCTTAAGACAGCGACTTGGCATACTTGGCAAGTGTTTTCTTGCTCTGATTAGCATCAGATCATGACATAGCTTGCCTGGATTTAAATCTGAAAATCGCGTACCCATGCATATATTCCACCTCATACATACATAAGTGTTTCATAACTAGCACATCAAGCCTTTTTATTCTTTCTATGCATTCCGAAATGCATATCGCATTCATGCACTTGTACCGGTCCAAAGCCTCTTGATCCCGGGATGAATTTAAAAGGCATGATTTTATATGCATGCTAATGAGCTGTAAGCTGTCTTATAGTTTGAATCCTCCAGAATCGTATCAACCTGTTAAGCTGTGGTGGCACAGTTGACTTTTGTGAAAGCTGCCAAATGATGACTTAGATCTGACTGTGGCTGTAAGCTTTTAAAAACTACTTTTAAAAAATGGCCCGTTTGAATCATCAGATGTTCATTGTGGATGATGGGAGAGGATGGGAACACTTGTCCTAATTATTGTTCTGTCTTTCTATATGGGAAAAAAATCATAGGCCCTTCTCATCTGGCGAGTCTCATGAGGGACATTTCCCTAGTGGTGCGTCTGATGTTATTTGATCTGGAAGCGTTAAATGAAGCGTAACCAATCAAATTAGTCCCTGCAGATGCACCTGACGGCCTCTCATCAGGATATGTTGATGCGGGCGAGGTGTATCAGACAGCGGTGATTCAGGTGAAAGGGAGAGGGAATCTGCGTCATGT
The DNA here is from genome assembly GCA_036877545.1 of Yasuhikotakia modesta. Taxonomy (NCBI): domain Eukaryota; kingdom Metazoa; phylum Chordata; class Actinopteri; order Cypriniformes; family Botiidae; genus Yasuhikotakia; species Yasuhikotakia modesta. The sequence continues at coordinate 18,481 of JBAJNP010000809.1, read as the reverse complement.
TGCTTTTCAGGGCAGCGTCTTTCCAAGGGCCTCAGCATGAAAAACTAAGCAGTGCTAAAGATTGATATCAAAGACTTTTAACTTCTGGCTGTCACTCGAGGAGGTCTGATGTTCTTTTGTAGTACACAGTCATTCTAAACATGGCTGGCTGCCACACTCGGGGGAGACTGTTAATTGCCTCATGAATTTGTTTAGATATTGAAGCAAGATATCTTTTATTAGTGGGAAAGGTTTCAGGGCTGTCTTTGTCATCCCATGAATGGCTTTACTTGCCAATGTTTATCTGTGGAATTCCTCGAGGGCTGTCAGACAGATATTACAAAAGGATAATGTCATACTTCCAAAGGCAAATTTCATAAACCTCTGGCAGAACCAGCGAGTCCCTCAAGAGCCATTTTTTGGCATCATTTTGGAATCCTAAAATCTTTTTACATTTTAGGTCAGGGAAGACAATGGACATAGGATGAGGTTTATAAAGGTGTCAGATGTAGGATTTATCAGGTAATGGCAAATAAAGCAAGCATTTGTATCATGCCAATCCAACTTGTAGGAATACGTGTACTTGCTTTTGGGTCAAAGGCGTAGAATCCCTGGATATTTGACATTTATAGTACAGAAGGCATCTAGTTGGTGATATATGTGGAGAACTGATGGAGAAGGTTGTGGGTTCAATTCCAATCAGTAGATGTTACATACTTCTTTACTCTGTGATGCCATGGGAACTAATGAGCAGCCATAGTAGTTTATGAGTCTGCTATATTAAATATTAAAAAGCAAGTCACTTGCCATTTAGCAGACACAATTAGCTTACTTACACAAGACAGTATGCTAATTGCAATGACGTGTCCCTTGGGGTTAAATGCCTCATTCAGGGGCAAAAAAAATCTTATTAAAGCATTGCTTAAGTTTTTAAATGTATTGGTATCTCCAGAGTATGTGTTTCCTGATTTGGTTTGGGATACGTGCCCCCTCTGATGTCTTTGTTGCCTGTCCAGCTGTTGTTAGTTTCTGTGCCCCAGCTGGGCTCCTGAGGAGGAGAGAGAATTCATCCAAACAGGATGACAGGAATAAACGGAGCACTGAAGAGAGGAAGTCAACGTGGTGCGCTTCCTGCCGGCAGATGATGTCTCTGTCTGAGTCCTTGCAGGAGGGGAGCAAGAGTGTAGATTTTCAAGGTTATAAATAGAACATTTTATAGACTCTGTCTGTACCACAGTCACAATCAGTAACTATATGGCTCACTGTCTGCATAAGCCACAATGCTTTTCTGCAGCATTTAATGTTATGTTTAACTGCAGCTCTAAAGCGAATTGTAAATTATACTATATTTAAAATTGTCCTTGCATTTATTTTTGGTCGGTTTGAAATGGATATGCTTTCATCATTTGCTATAGTCAGACTTGTCACTGTCAGTATGCTAATTAAAGCACAGCCACTAAAATATCAGAACATAAAAAGCGTAGAAAAAAATAATCTAATCAACCTCTTGACATATTCTAATGATGCTTTGCTAATGTTAAACGGCCATTTATTGGACCTTTATGACCCATCCCTAATTTAAATTATTTATTGCATCAATAAACCGCCATTTTTGTCAATAAACCATAAATGAAAGTACATGAAAAACCAAGCAGGTTTTGTTGACTAAATGTGTGTTGGTGTCCTTTGGTGTGTTATCTTGTAATTCACCTGGCCAATCCTGCACTGAAACCGAGTCTGCTGACCCCCACAGACCCTGCAGATGTTCAGTATCACAGACGATCAACAGAAGCAGTGCCACCTGTCCTGCAGCTGGCCGCTCTTATGCTACCAGAGTGTTTTACTGCCACTTAAGAAAAAACTACTTATTTTAAGGTGGCACTAAAATTCTGTTGCGCTTGCTGGGGCTGATTGTGTTCAGCCATCCACTGAAGTCTCGGATTATCACAGTGTTTTAAAGTCATAAAAAGTCAAGCGTTATAATCCATGCCACCGAGGCACAAGTCAGCACAAGGAATTTCAGGAATGTCTTTCCTCAGCTCAGCTAGCTTGAGGGACGTTTCCTCAGGGCTACGTTTAAACATCTGATATCAAACAAACAATTGGAATAATGTTACAGAATATAGAATATTTCTTATGCTGATGAGTGACTAGTTTGTTGAGGGCATTGAGTTTCCTTGTGTTCTTCCCTGATAACGTATCACAGTGTTTTAAGGTAGAGGAAACACAGCGGAGGGGAAACGCTATTGTACTACAGGCTGTTTCTAATTGCATTTGCATCTGGTTAGAAGAAAAACTCATTGCTCGTTCCTTGATCACATCACACTTGGCTAACACACAATGTAAATGGAAGTAAACCGCTCAACAGGGCTTTATTTGGTAAATTGTGTGTACCCAGCTAATAGGAACATTCTCAGGAACATTATCAAGTTCTGTGCTTTAAAGTTCTCAATGTAAATGTCATACATCACAAACAACGGTACGTTGTTGGAGGAACTAAGTAATTTTAAAAAGTTTGAGCAACGTTCTTATAACCAAATGATAACTTTAATGCATTGTTTAAAAACTGTACGTTTTAAAATGTTCCTAGAATATTTTTGTTACCTAATGAAAATGTTTCGGAAACACTGAACCTAAAACTGTTAGCTGGGTATGGATTATGTTAGAAATGTTTTTATGTTAACATTGTGTAGGAGTGTCCGCATCAGCAGTCAATGTTTGTAGATGGTGTTTCAAATAAACAGCAAAATTTGCAAACATAATCTCGCTGTGCCATTTTGCAGTTTGACAAATATTGTGTGAGAGAAGCTTGTTGATCTAAGTTTTTCCAAGTGATATTTGCTATTCTAAGCTAATCAGATTCTCTTATCCGAAAGTCAAACTTGCAAATACCAGATAGTGCCAGCTGATTGGTGAGTCATTGTGAGGTCATGAGCACAGCATGAAACTGATAAAGACGTCTGTGTTCCTGTTAGAACCCTTTAAGGTGCTAATAAATGTTTCGTGTTTTTCAGGTATAAAAAGCAGAACAACACTCCTTGGATATAAGCGGTTAATGGTGTAATAGTCGTCACCTTGCCTTACTAGCTGGATTCGCACCTTGTATTTAATCACACCAGTCTGGCTAAGTGCCAATACACGATTAATCTTACACAGACACTTATGAATGAAGTACAACTTTTGGCCCCCCTCCTTTTTCACAAACAAACAGACAGCAAACAAATCCATGTGTTAGAGATTATGAGCGTTATCAGACGGAGGTGAGGTATGCAGACTGCAGTCAAGTCTTTCAGCAGATGTTCTCAAAACGTTCAATAAACCGCAGATTGTGGCCTGCAGCAATATCACAGACATCAAACCGATACTTATATAACTCCATGTTTTGTAGGTTTTTGACTCTAACAAGCTCTGGTTTGTGTTTTCAGCTGTTTAATTGTTCAGGTGGTGAGGATTCGCGTACATAAACAGGGTGGGATGGCGATGATTATTTTCTTCAATAAGCTACACTGAAAAAAAACAGCGCTTTCCCTTTCTTGACCGCTAGTACCCTTGATTGTGACCCCATGCTAAACATTACCTCTGTAGCTGCAGATAATAGCCTCCTCCTCAAGAGGCATGTTTTGCAAAGAGAAAGGCGGCAGTAAATAGAAGTCCATACAATGCTGCATTGACCCCTTGGCCTTTTTGAGAGTGAGAGCTCTGAGGAATTCCACAGTTGTCCTGAGGGAATTGCCCCTGTGGTTTGCGGCCAGAGGCCGGCCGGGGTGTCATGACTCTTGGATTTTTTTGGTGGACTCTTCAGGGTTCTTCCAGATGTATAGGGTTTCCCATACCTCCCGGAAGAAACCAAGCAGGAACAGCATGATATAAACTTTTTCTGCTTGCCTCAGCCCAGGACAAACAAAGGAGCGTGCAGCACTGATGAATGTGGACTGTGTCAGAATGACGGATTTAAACTGAATAATTGACTCATGTTCTAAAGAATGCTTGGAGACCACATTAGTACCTGTTAGCCTGATAGAATGCCCAACAGTGAAACTGTGAGGTGATTAATTTTAAGTAACTAATTAAGATTAATCGCAGAACTAAACTGAAGTAACTTTATTCCACAGCAGAAATTTGAGGTTCAAAAGTAGCTTTGAAAATGTGCCTCAAAGGATTATGGGTATTTATTGAGTTTAAGGCTTAAGTTACTTAATAGGTGGAGTTCTCTTATTTCCTTTTTTTTTTTTTAAAATAAGGGTTCTAGTGGTTCAGACAAGCATGTAATATTATATATGTATAGATTTGTTTTTTACACAAGTATATAGATCATTTTCTAAAGAACTAAACTTAGATAGAGAAAAAACATTTTCATGTACAGGGGACCTGTTGCAAAATTCAATTGTCACATTTTGAAGTTTTATTTAGTAATAGAGCAACGTAATAGATTAATTCTGTATGCGTTTTGTCCTCATCTTCGGTGTAATAGGATGTTACGTCATCTTATGGGGTTTTTTTGTGGTGAGTTTCCATGTCCAGCCACTAAAGCCACTAATAGGTTAAATCATTGCAGAAATTATGTGTGTAATGTGACTGAAGTGAATCAGTAGTGCAGTGATGACATTGTGGATGTTTCGCTTACAATGTGATAATGACATTGAGTCCATTCATTTAGAATGGAGAAGTAATAGCACATCAGGAAATCAGATAATTCACGCACACACACACACACACACGAGTCCTTGATAAATGACAAAGCAAGCCGCCACAGTCAGATAGATGCTGTGATACGTCAGTACGCATCACTGGCAATTAAACTGTGTGTGTTTGTTTGACTGGTCAAGATAATGACTGGTGACACATGACTAGAGCTGGTGTCTGTTGTTGTCGTATAGACCGGCTCAGGGTCTAGTGTCTCCTTTCCCCCCCGCGGTGAGTGAACCCCTGGCTTTCATGGCACCTTTCCATGTGCTCAATCGCTCTTCCATGGAGATGAGCCCAAATGCCTTCCAGATGGTCCCTCCAATCTGGACTGAGATCTTATCTGGACCACCACATGTCAACACCAAACCTTTTTAGCAGTGCTGTCCAACGGTCAGTCAGAAGCAGTGCTGGATTTTTGTAAGCTTTGTAATGACAGGGTGGTCACGGAAGCTCTGGTTTTCCTTGTGAACGTAACTTGAGGTAGTGTGACGTCCATTTGTGACCTCAAACATAAACATCTCTGACTTGCATTGTAGGTGTGACCTGGGCTGTGTTTAGGGGCCAGAATATTGTGGAGACTTGGCTCAGGGCTTATTTGTAATAGAAACCTAACAACTTTCTTCTCAAGAGAGCCCTAGCAAATGCATAGCAACACCCGGGCAACTACCATCAACACCCTAGCACTGTGACAAACAATTTGCACAAGCACCACTCACATTTCCTATTTATTGTAATGGCATTGTGTTTTTGGTCTGATCATCCCAGTCAGGCTTCCATTAGGTTCTTCATTCCATTAGGTTTCCATTAAGTTCTTTCACATGCTCCTCCTCAGCATATTAGATAAGTCTCTCTTGTCACCCTCATTTCTGTCTGTCTGCACTCCTGTGGCGCTGTGGCTCATTTCCACCCTTGTGGACTTTGAAGCCCCTCATAGCGGAAGTGCGTGACAGGGGACCAAACTCAAAGAGGACTTTGTTGCAGCAGGCGGCGGAGAGGGGTGATGGTGAAAAGGGGCGAGCTCGGGTCCCCTCTTTCAGACCCCGTCCTCTTGCCGCTGGGCTCTTTGTCTCCATTAGCTGGGCCGCGGCCACAAAGAGAGGATTTTTTTCTCCCTGTTCCTTTCCCCCCTTCTCTCTTGGTTTATTTATTCGATTTCACGCCATGCAGGCCAAAATGGCCCCTTCCTCTCAGCCAAAACTACTTCATACTCTTTGCTGTGAGGCAGATTCTCACAGAGAGCCATGAAAGGCTCATTGGAAAGGCCTGGGTGTGTTTCTAGCAGGGCATTCAGAAGAAGCGTGAGCATCAGATTCAGACAGTTTTGCTCACGTTGTGGGAACCAGTGAGGGTTGTAAAGATTCCCTTCATTTGCACTGGAGAATGAGGACAAATGTGAGGTTTGAAGAACCTCAGGGGTTTTTCTGTGACCCTTTACTGTTCGTTGAATACTAAAGTACCAGCAAGTAAACAGAGCTGTTTGTTTAAAGCGGGAAAACCAGCTATGAGCAGGATGCTGTCATTAGTAACATGTGCTGAGACGTTTAAGCAAAGGAAGGGCTGATAGTTTATGGCTTGAGGACGTCCTGGACAAAGAGAGAATGGACATCCTATAGTTTAACAATATCCTGCCTATTAGAGCCCATTATGTTTTTTATATGTACATAAATTCCCTTATAGTGTTGTTGTGATGTATTTAATCTTGCAGGCTGTAATGGTGTGAATCAGCAAAACAACTCACTTTGAATTACTGACATTTCCTTGACCTGCAGATAGTTGTATAAGAAATTTAAATGAGAAATTCTCTGTAAAAAATGGTGCGATATTCTTAAAAATATTGTAGTACTTGAATTTATTTTTTCTTCAGCTTTATATAATTAAAGCTGCTGTGTGTACCTGTTGACTCTCTGTCGCCTTCTCTGTTTAAAACAAAATATTGCAGGTTACTTCATGTACTTTATATGTGTGTTAAAGTCTGAAGCCAAACTGACATTTAGCAAGAAATTTGACCCAAAAGGTCAAATTAAAAATCATTATGATAAAGTTCTAAATATGGGTAAGAAAACCATTTAAACACATACTGGCTTAGTAACTGATTTTTGTACATTTTTAAACATAAAGTGTTTGCAGCTTTAATGCAGTATTAAACGCTCAAGTTGACTGTTGCGAGTAGAAACCTGATGAATCATGAAAATTCAGTTTGGCTTTGATGTTTTCTTGGCTTTGATGACTATTAAATGGAATTATTTTGTATTTCCTTCATACTGTCCTAGTTTTTCAGAATAACTGAGTTCCATGTATTATTGTGCACTTAAAACTCCTCCTTATTGTTACTTGTGTTCAGTGTCTGCTGGATAAAAGTGACTATCAAGCAAATTGACTCTCTGTAAAGTTCTGTGTCTGCAGAAATAACTTCTGCCTACTTTCAGTGCGAGTGCTGATTAAAAGCATTCAGTTTTGTGTTACTTTAAAGTCACTATACTTTTCACTTGTGCACTTTATAACTTATTTACCCCTGCTGTTATTTTGTTTGATCAGAAATGGTGTGTTTAATGTCCAGGAAATGGTACCATGTAACTGGAGATGGTTCATGATAGTAAATGTGATGGTGTGTGAATGTTAAACAAATTCTGTTTGATGTGTCAATATACAGCAGTCATACCCTGAAGGAGAGCGAGATCTCTGATGCAGTATATTAATCCCACATTTAGTATCTTACTTTGCATGCATTGGTACTTACTTTTTAGTGTAAAGTATCTGTCTCTTCAGTAATGCACTTTTCTATAGTCAGACTGTCATTTGGTGAACCCATAAATGTGACCTGTAGGTCTTTAAAGTTTCAGATTTGTTAGTCAAGAACTCAAACTGGTACTTGTTGTTCTGTTCACTGATTGTAAAAACAGCACAGCACTGTTTTCAAATGTCTCACTTCTGTTTCTTCTTCCGATTGGTAAGAATCACGTGCCACTCTGAAGGTTTAGAAGTACGCTTCAATGTTTCAGCATTTCTGCTTTTTCATCATCTCTAGCTTCCTTATGTTTTAAAGCAATTGTGGCTGTTCCAAAATGCAGTTTTCAGGCTGATGTTGGTTTGAGATGTTGCAGGATCTTGTATACAGTTGCGTCGTGTCATCAATCAACAGTCTAGGCAGTTAACTTTCCTCACACTACAGTTATGTATTATATATGTATTATATAATATAAGCTTATTTTTAACACTGTCTCAACAATTCTGTCAAGATAATAATGTCTCTGTATGGATTATATTAGGATGTTGTGCTATATGTTTTGCTATGTGTGCTGTGTGTTTTGTCCTCCAGTTTGTGTCGGTGAATGGTAAGAACTGTCTTTTAAAGAAATTGCTGAGTTTACCCTAGTTTCACAACCAGGTTTAAAGATTGTGTTGCATTAGCCAGACTTGTCCTTTATTTCAATAGTGTGCCACTGTATTTGCCCTCGTGCGACAGACCTCACGTGTTCTGTTTGAGTGGATGTGGTTAAAACAGGATCTCCGTGACGTGAATCAGATGTATTTTTGTAATTGGTGTCTTGGCTACTCATTGTGTAAATGTAACTTCGCTAATCCACTACATTTATAGATTTGTTTTTGCCTAATGCGATTTAGGCCTATAGCCACACATAGTGTATAGTGTTATAATGCATGTCCCAATACAAATGGCGTCTTACTGTCCACCACTCTGTCTTTGGCTGCCTGTGGTCTGCTAGGTGAAGCAGAACGGTGGTAGCCTTGACGTCTGCTGCTGGCAGAAGTGGTGGCAGCAGGCTCTTGACCCTCAGTGCTGTGGGGAGAGTTGAAGTCCACAGCAGCATATGGACAGTCTGGTTTGGTCCACCTTACTGTCTGACCAGCTTTGCCTGACTGATTCACATTAAACAAAAGGCTCCTTGCCCATGTCTGACCTTCTGTCGCTTGGCAATTCCACGCGGCTGGTGCGTTGGATGGCCTGCAACGTGAGACTGGGAAACACTTTGGTCATTTCCAGCTCTTTGTATGTGTGAATTATGCTCCAATTTCACAATGCCCATTCACACTACCACCTTCTAGAACCAAACTCACTCCAAATTCACAGTAAAAATGTACTTCAAATATGCATATTGTGTACTGAAGTGACCTACTAGCCCTGAATCACATTTAAAAACAAAAATCATTGCTGTACTGATGATGTCAATTAGAACAAATTCAGGAGTAACTCCTGTTTTACATTCACACAGAGAATTGTGTATTTAAATTTGATTGTCACTCCCAAAGTTTTGCAGTGTGTAGATGCTTAATCCGAAGCCAAATTATAAACCTAACCCCAATTATAAATTCCTCTTTTGCAGTCACATTTTAAATGGATTTATCAGAAATAATTTTATCAGCGTTTATAAATGTATCCAGTGTGCACCAGGCTTCTCTGTTCTTGCTGAATGCGTGTGGACTGATTCTCTGAACTCACGGACCCTGACCACATGAAGCCTCTTCACACCGCACTGTTTCCTGTCCATAGTCACATCCTTCCTCTTTTCGGCTTTCCGTAACTCAACTCTATTTCCTCTATATGAGTTTCACCTCACTTCATCTGTTGCTCTGATTTTGGGGGCTTTAGTTCTTTAAAGATGACTTATTTGTGAGGAAGACTCTCATTTCCTAAGTGAGCTTGGCGATTGTACACAGTACTGATTGTAATAAACAGTATAAACGTTCATTCTAAATCATAGCAAACTTCCTAAAACAGAGCATTTACATTATTTACATTTATTCAATTGACAGACCCATTTATCCAAAGTGACTTACAGTAAATGGGTTTCAATATGAATTCTGATTTGACCATGATTTGATAATTTTGTGTCCCAAAATGCATGTAGCACAAAAATGCATGTATCACAAACTACATCATTTGATCTATAGAAACTTAATTTGGAGTGATTCATGCAGTTTTATCTTTGTAATGCATTTTCATTTGTTCATACTTGGGAAAAGGCAACACATTGGCATTGCTAATGTCCTGCTAATTGAGTTGCAGTCGTGTTTGTTTATCAGAGAGGGTTTGAGTGCCATGTCAGTTTGCATGACAATGAAAGGCTCTCTCCTCTGAGAGAGGCCACAGAGCAGGTCAGTGGAGTGGACCATCAACGTTCAGTGGAGTGTCTGGCCTCTCCAAGAGCTTGCAAGGGTGACAACTGCCTCTTTAGGCTTTTGGAGAACCAAGAGGAGCTGGACTGGAGTGAATGGTTCTTCTCACTCATGTTCTTCTCTTAGGTCTGACACTGAAGATCAGACACTGGGAAGATCTTCCTAGGTTTTGTTCTTCTGTTGATTCTGTTGAGCCATTGTGTTTGCCAACTTGGTTTTGTCAGAAACGTCTTATTGTCCCTGTTGTTTTTGCACCTCATTTGTTTCCATTGCATCTGAAAGGATCCATCAGTAAGATTTTCTCACTTGATAAGACTGTTTACCTCAGTTGGTAATCATGTTTTATTCTGAAACTCCATGCTCATAACCTGATAGGTCCCTGTTTGTGTGAACTGGCTTGTTTTTGTGTGCACAATGGTTTAGGTTTGAGGTCAACGAAGCAAGATGTGCATTCGGTATAGCAATGACCAACTAACAGTGTATTCAACACAGCTTCCACTAAATTATGTCAAGAAATGTATTGATGTTGAATCCAGCACTCTGTCCTGTTAAATTTAGATCTGTGCAATTAAAAGAAATTGCTAATTTTTTAGCAGTTTCTGATCTGAATTTAAAACAAACCTGTATTAGGTTTCCAGTTTAAGGACTGACCAGGGCATTTTTGTATTTTAGTTATAGAACCTACATCTATTTATCCTAGAATGTTCCTGTAATGTATTTGTGCTTCCTAGAACCTCAATGCAACCCTGTAAAAGAAATCTCCATGGCTACCGGCCCTATAATGATGCCAGTATTCACCACAAGTGCATTTACTTTACATTTACATTCACATGAGCAAACAGCAGTGTGTGCACTGTGTGGTGTAACAGAAGCGACAGTGGCTTTCTTGCGCATAGCTTTGCATTTTTAAACCTCCACATTCCACAGCAAAGCTAGCATGCAATCAGCAGCTATACATGTTTATGTGTGTAAGCATTACTTCACTGTTTCCATGTGCTAAGTGTGTTGGCACCAGTCCATCCGTAATACAACAGTGACAGGCAGTTCAAGCTTCCGAACCAATTTCCCCCCCTTCTGCTCCAATAATGACAACCATTGTTTGATAAAGCGCTAATTTAAAAGGAAAACCCTTCAGACAATGAGCAGTGTTGATGTATTGTGTGGGAAACAGCAGCCTTTTTGTGACGGAAATGTTTTGTTCTGCCTTTTCCTTCCTAAAATGAAAGAGGCCAAGGTCTCACTCCCGTCATTGAATTAAGTCTCCGTGTTTTGGTTAAGGTCACCCTCGTGTTGCAGGTGGCAAAATTATAACGTCTGTTTCCTGGCAAAACATTTCATTGAGGAGAAAAAAAGGCAGTGAACAGCTTGTTTCCTTAGTGGGGGCATATGGACACATTCATTCTCTTCCAGATCTAATAGCCTGTGGCTATTCTACTGTGTGTAACTCTATTCCCCTGTCTCTCGTACCAGCTGGACAGAACGGCCACAATCGCAGCCTTCAATATCTAAGCCTCATCGGGAGTGTTTAAAATGTGTAATTTTTGTTGGACGTGACTAACTCTTTGTTATAGGACAAATCAGTGGTTCTCAAATACTTTTGCCGCAGGGCATACATTGTGCAACACACAATACACTGAGATGACCCAACACAGTGCTGACATTGTCGATGGTACAAAAGTCAACAGAGATGTCATTTAAATCAAACATTGATTAAAATTACCATAAACTTGGCATAGAATATTTTTTATTTAAAATTCGTTTTTAAAACATTAACGATGCACAATTATATTAAAGCAGCAATCTGTGCAAATTTGCAGGTTAATTTACATACATTTTTTTTTATTAATATGATGAAGTGAAAATGAAGCCAGACTGATATTTTTCAGAAAATTGGACCTGGTAGCTCAACAATATAATTATAACAAATCATTATTATAAACTGAAATCGGTGTAAGATAAGGAGTTGTTTTGTAACAACAAAAAGCAGTAACTTTTTGTTTCAATTTCAAGTTACAAATTTGTGTTTCAATTTTAAGTTACAGTTAACAGTTTTAATTATATTTGTTTAATTTAATTGTTTTAATATTTTGCGTGCATTTAGCATATTTCTGCTGTTTCTGTTAGATTTATAAAAATGGGTGTACGCTAGGCTCAAGGCTAAATGGTTTAATTCCAGACTCAGGTTCATGTCTGAATGACACTCCTATATTGAGGCACAGATAATCTGAAGTTTGAAACATGAAATCTGAGTTCAGTCCTGTCATATACATCTGTCTCTGCCCTTTTCTGTTGAGGTAAATTGAAATTCAGATTCATCCGATTACTGGGAGATATTGCAAGTCACAACAAAATTGTCTTTAAAGATTGATTTTCAGTATTTCATTAGTTCAGTGCCTTTTGCATCTAAATCAGGATGAATGAACTCATTTTTCATTCTGCACACATGCCCCCATCGCACCTGTCATCCTCTGCTGCTGACTTCACACTCCCCGTTGCCTAGAGGAACGGTAACGGTTGCCATGGCAGCACAGCGTAGCCTTATAGTATTTGTATATTTACGTGATATTTTGACGTAAGTGCAGGAGTGATGCAGTAAAAGACCATATTTTATATATATTTTTAATAGGGGCTAACTGGAGGTAAATGACACTTGAATATTAAAAAGCTGTTTGTTTTCCTCACTGTTGAATGATAGCTTTTAACTGGGTTGCTAGATTTTAGAGAGCTAAACTTAATTTGTTTTACCCTAGTTGCCCTTTAAGCCCTCCTTGTTCTGTCAGTGGGGCAGTTTTGAAGCCCTGCAGACTAGCTGTTACCCCACGGTCCCCCTCGGGCCAGTCACATTTGGATAACTGTTTTGTAGATGTATTTGGATGGGGCATATGAGAGATTTAATTAGCGCACGCCTGAGGGATGGTCTCGGCAGGAATTGTATGGAGCAACACGGCCACTTGGAGTATCACTTCAAGACCCCTTTGGAAACTCTGATATGTGTTTTTTTCATAACACCTTTTTAAGATCCACATTTTAGTTTTAGCAGTGATTTAGCATTGTGTTGTAAGCTGAATCCAACATTTCTCGAGTCCAAACATGTGATTTCACATGACGTTACTGAAGTTTATATCTAAATGAGTCTGAGAGCCTTTACAAACAAACACTCTCAGAGGAACATAAGCTGGCGGGCAAATGTCTTCCAGAGATGAAGTGTGAGCGAGAGTTAGTCTGTCATTAAGAGAAAGATGTGAGGAGGTGCTGTGGGCACAGAGTGGTAATCATTAACCAACTTTTGGTCCTGTCATTGTGGTAAAGGGAAACGAGGCACAGGTTTTGGTTTTTTAAATTTCTGTGCCTCAGTTTTCCTTTGAGCAATTTACTCAAATTCAGATTTATTAACAGTTATTTACACACCCTTATGTCACTCTTCTGTTGCTCTGATGTTTTTTTATTTTAACATTTAAACGTAGCGTATTGGTTTAGAATGAAGACGTAAATAAAGACTACATTAAATTGTTTGGATGAATCTTTGAGTCTGAAAGACAATGAGATTTTTCTGTCGTTTGAGTTGCTGAAGCACAGATGGACAGAATTACTCGCACATAATAATGAAGAGAAAGAGGGAACGGTATAAAAACTGCAGACGCCTGACAGGTGAAGCGCTCTGGGTGAGTCTTTAGCTGTTGCTGTGGGAGACTGTTGGAGACAATAGATGGAGTGATGGGTAATTTAACAGACACTGAGGCGGAGTGAGGCCGTCTCACTGTTAGCAGATCACCTCATTGCTGCTGCTGGTGATGAGAATTGTCTTACAGCGCCAGATTTAGAAACAGTCAATGAGTGGCAGGCTCGTCTTCTCCAGGGGAGACTCTTTTAAAACAAGCCATGCAAATTGGTGCCCTAAAGATTTATAATCTCTGTAACACTGGTGTTTAAGATCTCTGTCACCTCAAGAGCATAAAATAAAGCAATTAAGATGCATCTGAGGTTCATTATAAAATGTAATGGCACCATCAGTGATACTGTGTCAATCCTTATGTTTGTGCGTGATGTCACTGCTTGTGGGCGGGGCCTTGTTTTGTGATTGATGGGAGGGGTCACGAGGGCCAAATTTCACTGTATGCCACAGACAATGACTGTGTTTATTTATTTTTTGAACCCATGTGTCTATACAATAAGGTAAATGATAATATTTTCAGTACATTTAGTTTTGAGTTGTTGGTTTGTTCTTTTGCCGGCTGTGTGTGTGTGTGTGTGTGTGTGCATACAAGTGTGCGTGCGTGTGTTGTTATAGTGCCCTTCCATCTTTATCATTGTGGGTACGTAGTGTGCATTCATTTAAAATTAAGAATAAACACTAACCACAACTTTTCTCTCTTCTCTCTCTGTCTGTCTGTCTCTCACTCTCTCTCGCTCTCTGTCTCTCACTCTCTCACACTCTCTATGTCTGTCTTGCTCTCTCTCTCTCTCTCTCTCTCTCTCTCTCTCTCTCGTGTCAACCAACAGGCTTTTCTTCAGAGAATTCGCCAGACTGCAGAAAACCAACAATGTCTCACACCAGAACAGGTCAAGGTAAAAGCATTTTTTAAAATGTTTGAATCAGTCCTTTACATGGAACAAGCCCTAAAAACCTTTTAGACAGTTGCACCACATTCAAAGATGATTTTTATCTACAGAGAATTACTGTATCGCATAGATAACAAAATGTCATAACGTGACATCGGCAAACAAGTTCTTTTAACAGAACTAATTCACTTTTCAAAGTAATTCACTTTGCAAAATCTTAGAACTGGTCCCAGGGTCAACACCAGTGATGTCATCTTCAAGTCAGGTTTACGTTGCTGCCCCGGCAGTGCTAAATGTAAAGTTTTGTTGAGTTTTTTTTAACTTTGTTTCTTTCACACAGATCTTGTTTTCCAACATTGAGTCAATTTTGGACGTCCATTGCGAGTTTCTCTCTGCTCTGGATGGCAGCCTGCAGCCAGAACCGCAGTCTCATCACTCTCTCGGACACGTCTTCCTCCAGTTTGTGAGTTTGTGATGTCATACATCATCTTTGAACTAGTTTCATGTTGTGTGTGGGCACTGGTGTGTTGCGCTTCGTTCGTTGTGAACTCTGAGCTTGTTTATGCAAACCATCACAATTGTAGTGCCAGTACACCCTTGAATCGCCTAACTAAACCTAATTTGTTCCCAATGTGGGACTGGTCCCAATATACTGAATCGTGATTTTCCACCAAGATTTCCCCTTTATTTCAAAATACTATCAGCCCCTGAATCTGAAAATTCACCCAGTAAAAACAACTGCACCATTGCCACAACAAACTAAAACAGGCCAGTTACTCAGACTGGTTACAGTAAACAGGTCAGTGAATAAGCAATGAATGGCGTCTTGCTCTGTATGAATATTTATTCTCTTTTCCATGCACTCAGTCAGACACTCTGAATCCCTACTGTAGCAATGACCCTTCAGTGCAGACAGTACACAGTCCCGTATTTAACTTTGAGCTTTGGCACATAGATTTGTTATCCCAAAAAATAGCATTAGTGGCACTTCAAAGCATGTGTACTTTTGCCTGGGGTTGATCACAGTCAATGCATGCTTTATGCTGAGATCCTAATGGACATCAGATCTCTCTGTGAAATCTCTTAATATCGATATAGTGCATGTCTGTTTGTGTTTTCATGCTTTGAGCGCGTGTTTGCTAAGGCGTTCCGTGTTTAAAAGTTAATGGTCAAAGGAGCATTTTGGACACAAGCGGCAGCTTTGACGCTCCGCAGAAGAAAGGCATGTGTGATGTTTGTTCACAGCTGTCTGGGTTTAAGCAGAAGGTTTCTACAGCCCAGCTGAGCCTGGTCCAAAATCACTGCATGATGCATTGTTAAGAAAACACTTATCTCTGGATTTGCTTAACCTCACTGCTGAGCAAGTTCAACCAGTTGGGGGTTTTCTGTCTGTTTTGGAGGGTCATTTACAGTTAGAGCTCATTACATCTCTGGGCAGTCACTGAAAGAACTGTTTGATTTATAAAAGTGGGTCCAGACCTTAAAATGACCAGCTTCCAGTTTCCTTAATGTCTAAATGGCCTTCTGGAGTTCTGCCTCCGTTTATGTGTGTTGTGACTGTAACACTCCCCCCTCTTAGGAAATATGGTAATGATGATAATTATAATGATTTGATTCTACTGAGTGATGGCTTTCAGCAGTAGTCTGGTATGTTTGAAAGCAAATTAAATGCAGTTTTTAAAGACTTAACACTTTCTGTGCTTCTTACTACAAGCCATTTTGGGTTTGGCATTCATACGTGACCTCTGACCAAGTTCACTGAAACATTCTGAGGTTTTAACCTCAAACTGTAATGAATTTCCACCTAATTGGAATGACTGTGTGTGTGTGTGTGTGTGTGTGTGTGTGTGTGTGTGTGTGT
>JBAJNP010000808.1:21860-78522 GCA_036877545.1 Yasuhikotakia modesta | reverse complement strand
GAGATATGCAAATAAATAATGTAGTTTGACAGGCATGTAGGACACCCTATTATTGCATTCAGACTGAATGCAACGATTGGACAAACATTTTTCGTCTCTATGCACCTTGTACAAATATAGTCACCACTCAGTGATCACTGTCAGGATGTTAAAAAACTTTCAACCAGCATAACAACAAACGTTTTGGAAAATATTTACTTTCCTGCCTTTAATATGTCACTGTGTTCAATTTATGGTGATCTCGGGACAGTTGTGTCCGCCCCAGACTGGGATCACAGCGTGGAAGAAATTCTCTCTTTCTGTGTTTTAGAGATGTGGTTTCCGACACGGAAAACGATATTCATTTGCGGCAGATTAACCAGGAAGCCCACAGAGTTTTCCGATCTAGACGTCACATTAGCGAAGACCTGGAGAACGAGCAACTGGACATCAGAGATGTGGATGATGTTAGTATTTAACTCCATGATGTGGGCCGAATGCAGAGAGTTTGATTAAATTTTAAGAGCATATTCATAAATCATAGATTTACACCCATCTTTTTTTAAATCTGTAAAATGTTTGGACCATTCAGATAATAAGAGAGATAACTATAAAATGTTTTTGTTTGTTGGTTTATTTAATAATGCTGAGAATATGAAAAACTTTGCTTAAAATATTTCGGTTTATTCAACAATAACAACATAACAGAGTTTGCTTAAATTATCCCATTACAAAGTTTTCATCACCTTTATTTCAAATAATAAATGTGTGAAATAATCTGTTGTGTCAAACAGCTTCAGAAAGACACAAACTAAAAAAACAAAACCCATTTTTATGATCCCACTTACTTAAAAGGAACAAAACTAAAAGAATATTGAACAGATTTTGCCTGAAGTATTTGACATAAACACCTGCACCTGTGTTCTTTACTCTAGTAAATTATAGTGTTATTCTTATTAAATTCTGATCCTGTTCTCTCCTCTTTCAGTCCTGGGAGCCCATATCAGAGGAGGATCCTGCTTTGATGACCGACGGACTGAACCATTCTCTGTCCGGACCCTCCTCGCTGGCGTTGCCCCTCTCCAGCACTCCAGAGTTCACTGATGAGATCAGCCTTCGATTATCTCTCGCTCCAGACACAAACGGAGAGGTCCCAGGACCCAGCTCTGTGGTGAGAATGAGAGCTTATAGAAATTAAAAGAATGGGATAAAGAGATGGATGGCTAGATACATCAAAGACTGGGGGCTTTTTGTTGTATGAATGATGAAATGTATGTAAATTATGAAAAATGTGTTTTTGCATTAGTCAAACAAACTGTCAGTATCTTGTATTTTAAATGAAAACTAATACTTTTTAAACAGAACATTTCACTTAAAGGTTATAAAAATAAAACAATAGATGTACAGTTAAAAATGATGACAAGCGAGTATTTGGACACTCTTACATTAATTTAGAAGACTGTGTTTGTTTAATCTGATGATTTATATCCGTGGTTTCTGTGCTGAGACACCTGCAAATGACATCATACATCCACTCAAAATGACCATGAGATGAGTCAGTGCAAAAATGACAAACTGATGTCAGTTTTAATGCCAAGCATCATGCAGCTACCACTAGCTTTAATGTTTTGTTGTCTAATTCTGTGACATTTATACATTCATTTTAAGTGGTCTTGTATTTAAAAAGCAGATACTTTTGGTTCATGAAAATATGCAAAGATTTCAGGCATGTTCAGGCGTAATTTGTGAAACTGTGAGTAAAGTTTTGCTTTCACAAGTGTCAGCTAATATTGACTCTTCCCCGCATCACTCTGTGACTCATTCTTCTTCAGAAAGTTGCTTAATTCTGGAAAACACTCTCTGTACTCTGTGGTGTTGTTCGGTCTGCACCTAAATGTGGTGTTTTTACAACCTAATTATTGGAAGTGGGTAGGGAAGATGATGTAATCATTATCTTGTATGTCTGCATCCGTTGCCATAGCGATTAGAAACATCCAGCTATTAAACTTTGGTGTCATTAGAAAAACCACGACGGTCTGTCTCAAGCCATTTATCTAATGGCTGTGATGTCACCGACTCACTTTACAGCATTTAGTTATCAGCCAAGCTAACAGGAAGTGACTTCAATTGAATCCTACATGATGCCAAATTGTCTACAATGTCTATTTTTGTACTCCAGAAGATCATGTGAAACATGTAAAAGATTAGCAAACAGATTGTCAGTTTGTTAAGTCATGAACGGTTTCCATTCAATAGCAGTTTATTCAGCATACTGAACATTTGCCAGTGTTTTGCTGCGGTGTGATTTGTTTTGCTTCCCGAGCTGAGGGGCTTTCATCTGATCACTGCCAAACTACATAAGGGAGAAAATGACATTATGGAAAGAGAGGATGGAAAAGTGGAAATTTTACCTCCGCTCATGTCCATCATATCGTTTCACCCCTGAGCTGAACTCGCATGAGACAACATTAGTGTCAGACAGTTTTACTCTATTGTTTTCACATTAATGCATGCATTTTAAAACAGTTTTGTTTACATATGAATACACTATAGAAGTTAGAATTAGGAAATTTAGAAAACCATCTTGAGTATTAATTACAATAAATAACAATAACTCTGAAATCTGACTGTTCATACTTAATCCAGTTATCTGTACAATCCAGTTTGAATCTGGATTCAAACCGGTTACATTACATGAATTTGGTTTGTGATCTGATTTCACACTACAAACAACTAAAGGGGTTTGATTTAATGACTGGTGTTGTTATTTTATGTGCAAAGTAACAAATAGTCATTCAGACAGATGTTAGATGTTTATCTTTATTGTTTTATTTTTATCGACATCTAAGGTTTTTTATCTTCTCAGCAGGGTCACCTGTCCTCACGGCTTCGCTCCTCCAGTATGACTGATGGAGTCATTGATCCGGCTCAGCCTCCTACTCCAACGGTATACCTGCTCCTCTTCTCCTCATCCCTCCTCTCTCCTCTCTGCATGTGCCGATTTCTCTCGCTCTCAGCGGTGTAGCGTCTTTTACTCCTTCAGCATAAATTCATGGGCTATAAACTCCCAAACACATTTTAAAGATTTCCAAACGTTCTTGTTGTCTAATCATCTCAGCTACCTTTGGGAACTTTGTGATGCATTATTAGGAATAATGGCACTTTATAATTCTTTCCTTGACTGGAAATCACAGTTTACATTCATGACAGATGTTGTCATTTCTATGTGCATGTTATTCTATGAAACAGTACCTTCATCATCATCATCAGATTACATCAAAATGTTGTAATCTGCTTCCTGAAAGCCCCTGATTGGATTTTTTTGGTGACATCATCAAGGTTTCCATTTTTAACCCCTTCAACCATCCGATTCTTGCTAGTTCAATCCATTTCTGTTTCCATTCCTATTTCTTTACGCAAGCGTCACTTTGCAAAAGTAATATGGGTTGCAAGCAATGCGTTATGTTGTTGTAATGTTAGCAAGTGCTGGCATTTGTTTATTGGTTGGTACTACGTAGAGCTTTGGTGCACACATGGGCGATGCAGGTTCGAATCTTTTCTAAATTGCGTTCCTCTTTTCTTACCAGTAACTTTCTGTGTCTCTGTTTGTTGGCTGGAGGCAAATTATCCAGTATTTATCAAATCTGTTATGTATCGTCTGTCTGTGTTTGTGTAATTTTTATGACCACCAAATGATAATTTACTGTTGTGCTTGTGAGTCTGACATGTGAAGTATTATTAAGATCCTGGGATTGATTGATTGACATAGTTGACATTATGATGTCATCTGACCATCCCATTACGGTCAATCATATTTCCATGGTGACGTTTTGCTGTGACTTGTGGGAGTTCTGTTGCATTTCTATGTTAAATTATAAAATTTATCTTATAACTGGTCGCATTTTCTAAAAGAAACAGCTTATGAAATTTGGTTACTCACTTTTACGAGCAGCAATAATGTAGTTACACGCTGTAAGGCGCATGGCTGCATAAACAAAAACATTTGTAGCAGGTCTTGAGTGGTAAAATGCACGCTGTCTCTTGAAATGATTCGCTGCGTGCTGTTGTACAGCAGATAAGAAACATATGGTAAAATTAAATAACCCGTCTGAATGAGGTTAAACTGCTTCTGTTTGCATGAGTGTGCAGAAAGCAAAAATAAAATGCTTCATTAGCATGTGCTATATTTAAATGGAATGATGGCTAGCTTCAAAACCTTGATGCTAGTTTTTTTTCTAGCAAAGTTCCTGCAGATAGTTTTCATATGAAGTAACCTGATGGCCACATCTGCTACTTTGAACATTGAGACTGTTTTGGAATGCGGTTTGTGGAAGGGTTAGAGGTCCGGTTAGTTCCTGCCAGTGTTTTGGTGTCCGTTTCATTATTGCATCGTGGCGTGCGTCCCAGTGCATGCTGGGATTGTCCAAGATAAGGTCTGGCAGCAAACGCAGGACGGCTCTAGTGACCTTGTGCTTTGAATTGAGATCAGTTATCGGACCTTATTAAGAAATTAAGTCTGACGTAGGTCTACTTGTTTCACGTCTTGGATGGCTCGGTTGTTTGTGTGTTTATTAGCATGTTTATATTAGATGTTCTGACAGTGTACAGTTCAGGAACCGTATAATCCTTTGTTGTTTCAAATGTTTCATGTTTGAAAAATCGTCATACTTTTGGTTTCCGTGCAATGATAGGGTACGGGTAGGGGTATGTCCTTTTTGGGCCTTGTCAGCCCTGGTTGAAAACCACCCTAAAAAGTAACCACTTACTAGTAGTCCATAGGATCTGTGTGGCTTATTGAAGATATAGGAATGCTTTATAGCACCAAGTTATTTACTCAACCTGCTGTAGTGCTTACATCTTGTTTGTGCGTGCACAGATTCAAACCTACTGAGTCAGGAAGTGCTGTGCCAGTTTATGATGTCATTGGTTCATGTCTCATAACCGATTATACTGTTTTTTGAAACAGTAATAATCTGTTTTATTATTACTGAAAATGGTCCCAGCCTTCTGCAGTTGCTATAGTCACCGCAAATCTGTCAGATATTAGCGTGGGCTGGAGGTGCCATTTCCCCCCACACTTCCTGTTCTTGTGTGGGGGGTTGATATTTCGCTCAAGTGTAAAGTTATTACTTGAATGGATAGCTAATAAGATTAGCTCGCTGCAAAAGAGGGTATCTCTGACATTATGCTAGCAATAACACATTACGCTGGTTCGATTTGAAATGTAAACTGTGTGCCAGTCCAGTTTTTGTCCAGGTGTCATTTCCTCAGTTGTGGATGAGTAAGTTGGCAAACGTGAGTCACTTTAAATGACAAACTACAAAATGTTCTTACCGTGCGGAATAAAGCCGCTTTGTAGTTTTTTAATATTTTGCATCTGGTGCTGTGGTTTTTAAACTATCCCAGAAGACTGAGATCAGCTGTGTTGCGTTTGTAGTGCTGGAGCACGGAATGAGGAACAATTAACCTACAAATGTCTGTCACGTATCTTTATTTCACTCCGGATGTGTCTGACTGACTTCCATGGACAAATATAGTCAATTCAATTTGACATGAATTATTTTTCATCAAGATTCTATAGTTGACGTCTTGGTCACTGAAGTCGTATTTAAAATGCAAATAAATAAATGTTTTTGGCACAAATGATCACAGCTTTTCTCTCACCCTTTAATCAAAATCACCCTGATCTCAAATCTAATCCTCATACAGTGATTTCATATCAAATCTGTCCAGTCTGGACCCAGTCTGATCAAATCTTCTTTCTGTTTTTTGTATCTTCTCATACAAGATTGTCACTGGGGCACCTTTCACAAAATCAAGTTTTACCAAAATCACCCTAAAATCACTTCCCCTCCCACCCAGAGTTGCACTCGCTGTCCTTATCCTTCCATTTGCCCTCATTTTCCCGTCTCCCACTCGCCCCGATCGGGCATTTTTCCCGCCCCTTCTAAAAGCAGCTGTTATTGTCCAGCAGAACTCGCAGCCTCGCCGAACAAGAGCACAAACAGTCACAGGCGTTGAAGAGTCTATGGTAATGTCTTCATAATGTACACCTGTGCTCTCTTGCATTCATGTTTATTCCTCTTATTTATAATTTAAAGTTAAGTAGTTTTAAAGTTAAACTTGTAAACAAGTTTCAAACTAAAACTCAAAAACTGAGCTTTAACTTAATGTCTTTTCATTTGTTTAAACTGAATTAACCAACTGATTATATTAATTTAATTTAATTATATTGTTTATATCTTAAATTTAATTGATTTAAGCTGTAGCAGGTAAAACTATAGCAAAATGTATATTTGTTTTCAATACATTTTTCTATTTGGTATTATTATTACTCTAAATTAAAAGCACTTAAATTGCCACTTCTTTACTTCACTCATCATATAATGTCACCCAAACATAGATTATTTTATAATGTGTCTTTAATAAAAGGTGTCACTTTGTGTGAAGTGTGTTGGGTGTATTATGTTGTCAGTTGTGTTATTGTGAGTGCATGTATATCTGCATTTGTATTAGATTGTGTTTGTGAAAATGTGGTCATAATCTTGTCACACATTATTCTCACAGTCATCGTATTAAATGTTATTTCAGTTAACAGGGGTTATAAGAAACACATGACCCTGATCTCACTTCCAATCTAGCTAATACATCTAAACAGATTTTAACTTTCCAGTAAACAAGCTGATCTCTGCTTTTGATTTTGCTCAGTCTCCGTCAGCCAACTACGTCTTGACCACGCCGGGTCTTCCTCCGGGCTGGGAGGAACGCAAGGACCCCAAGGGTCGAACATACTACGTCAACCACAACAATCGTAGCACCACCTGGACACGCCCCATCCTGCAGGTATAGCATGCTAGCAAAACCTAGCTAAAGCTAACAGGAGTTTGCTATTCATCAGCCATCCATCATTCACTGTTTTCTCTCTTTCTGACATCTGAGCAGGTTTTTTCTCCACTGTGTAACTCTCATCTTTCTTTTGTTTGCTCATCTGATCATGAAAAGTTCAGGAATTGCATTCGCACGATCTGTTTATTGCCATTCTGGTCTCTTTCTATCTCTCCATGTCCTTGTTCTTTGAAACCCGTTTTGTGTTTTTATATTTAATATATCTTCACTTCTTTCTTTTATAGCACAGATGTCTGTTCACATAATTATAAATGAAATAAGCCTTTTCAAACCTCAGTGTTTAAAAACTTTGATTGCAGGGATGCAAGCAAGTTCAGTTAATAATTAAACTGAACTTTTATTTAGTTACCATTTCCTGACACCAAACTTTTGGACGAACTTTTTGAATTTCACTTTACCTCACCTTTGAACCCTAAGATTGTTGCTTTTCCAGTCAGCTTAGCAGCACAGCCAATGCAGTTGTATTTTAGCCCCCTGCTCTCCATTTAGGAACTCTTTAAATTTCCCCTTTCTCTGACAGCACACTGAAGACGGAGCCAGTACCTCAACCGCAACAGCAGGGGGTGCTACAGCGGCCACGCCCCCCTCTGCCACCCCTTCCTCCTCCAGCGGGCATCTAAGTGAACCACAAGTTCGCAGACCCCGTAGCCTCAGTTCCCCCACCGTCACGCTCTCGTCCCCCCTAGAGGTGAGAACTTCCCATCCATCCACTCCTTCATTCTGTCGCTCTTCCTCTTCCAGTTCATTAATTTGTTGTTTGATTCGTCTGCCACTTCAGTTCAGGTATATTTATTAGAAAATATCTAAATCCATAAAAAATATTACTAAAATATTATAAAAAATATGCAATAAAAAATCAGAAGATATTTAAATATTTCTGTGAAAAGAAACGTATTAAACGATGATGTTAACGCAGCAAACAGCAAATTACATTCATAGTCTTGGTGTCAGTGGGACATTATTTCAGCAAATACTGATATGTGATAATTGTGATTAATTCTGTTGATTTAATCTGCTTTCGTATCAAAGCAGTCATGTTCTGGTTTCCTATGTTACAGTATGTTGTAATATAATTACAATATCAACACACATTCATTTGATCAGAAGGATGTTTTTACCCACAATGCCGTGGGCTTCGGTTAGAAACAGCTGAGGGAATTATTATGAAAGCCTGATGTCTCAAAAGCCAATTCAGTCAAAAGACTATTTCCTGACTCGTCTGTCTCAAACCTTTCAATTCACGGTAATTTAATTCATTTCGATTCGCAGTAAAAGGGGAAAAAAGGCTCCAAAGTTACTGCTTTATAGCGCTGCTATCGTTCATCATTTTGTTCTCCCCTGACTGCCAGCAAACGCTGTTGTCTCTGTTCTGTGAAGCGTTTCCGTGACAAACACCAGTCCAACTGACGCTGATCCTCAATATGGCCCAGTCCAATTTTTACAGGCCAAATGGTTTTTGGTCTAATATTTATTTGATATGTGAGAGAAACACAACTTATGATCTCAAAATGGCTCCGTTTTGACTGATTGATCGACCTGGTTGACGTGCTATAATTAGTTATATTTTTAGCGGTATTTGCTAAATTATATCGCTAAGGTTGTTGGGGAAAAATGTATAGCAACATTATATTGAGAATAACCATCAGATGATGTATTAAAAGTGTTACATCAGCATTCTTAAGATACCATCACTTATTTTTTCTTTATATGTTATACTTAGACCTATGTAAGTAAATTTCAACTTCCTACATGCTAGAAATTCTGTTTTGCCTTGTCAAACTTTGTGTTTTTTTTCTTCACAAAGTAAAATGTATTGCTTGTCAGAATGAAGTCATCCCGTATTTGTATTTCCTGTCATTTCTTACGCTTAAGTTGTGACAGCATGGAAAAGAAAATCTTAACGTTTCGGAGACGTCTCAAGAGTTATATTTATCCGTTCTCGTGTGCGGTACGATGATGAAATCGGCAGCTGTTGTGTGTATCAGGTTTTAGCATAACGCGTGTCTTAATACTTATCATTTGATGCTACTGGACCCGTTTGGGAACAGCAGGCCGTGAACGGGTGCCAGATTCGGCAGAAGCGGTTTAACCTCTCAGACAGCCGTTACTTCATAGTTTCCTTCTGTTACTCTAAATCCAAGCCTGAACTTAAACCTACTTCTGATTTTGTTGTGATTTTTATAGTCTATTGTTTGGTAATATGTCCGTATCTGCCCAGCAATAAAACGTTAAGCGTTTAAACATTAAGCTCTGTCAACATTGTCTCTGGTGTGCAGCTGGTCAACAATTTTCTCTCAAATAACAATGGAACTCATTGAATATAATTATAATTAGCAGATGAACGTAGTTATAAAGTGAAAAATATCGTTTGGTAAAAGTTTTTTTACCTGCTAACACACAGAATTTGAGTGATATGACTGAATTTTGTAAATGTTGTGCTAGACTGTGCTTCAGTTATTTTTACAAAAGACAAAAATATTTTCTATGATAATCGCCAGCATGCTACAGTCTATAAAGCTTAAGTTGTTTTAAACTCGATGTACGTAGCTTTTGAAAAATGGTAAAAATCTTGTGTTGTTGGGCTTTAGCCAAAGTTAATGGCTTCCACTGAGAAGAATGACTTGGCTAATGGAATAAACAATAGCTGTTGTTGCTAATCTGCAGATGTAAGGGAGTAAGCGTCGTGTGTTTGCTCTCAAAGCAATTATGGCTAATTATCCCAAACATTTCCACGTGAACACATGCTAGCTAACAAAAAACCAAAGGACTGCCTTTTGTTCTGTAGCTAACATGTTTTTGAGGTTTTTCACTGCACGGTAATGGATGTGTGTCACATGACCTACGTTTACATTGCAGGGAGCCAATAACGCCCAAGTACGGCGAGCCGTGAAGGACACGTTTTCAAACCCTCAGTCGCCACAGCCTTCACCGTACAGCTCACCCAAATCCCAGCACAAATCAAACCAGAGTTTCCTGCCCCCCGGCTGGGAAATGAGAATAGCGCCCAATGGACGACCCTTCTTCATTGACCACAACAGCCGGACCACCACCTGGGTAAGATTAACACTGTTTCAAAGACTAGTAAACCTAAACTAGACTAAACTGTAAACCTAAACCAGACTAAATTTGCATCTAGACAGATTTTAGTTCCAAACTACAGGCAAAAATATTCTTGTTGCCTTTTGGCATGTAGTGTGTCTCCATCAATCCCAGAATGCATTGCTTCGAACAGAATAAAACTCCAAAATATAATACAGTCAGCAAATATGTTAAAAAAAGGTATACATTTACTCAATTTCCCCCCCAATTCATGCACTTTTATACATCGCTATGGTGGTTATTCACTTTTATAAACTTAGCAGCATGCTAATGCAAAACTGTATTCAAATGCTAGTCTCTCTATGTGCTATACTTTTATTTAGCTGGAGAATAGCAGATCATTGGCTTTCTGGAACAGCTGCGGTCTTATTTGCTGATGTGTACAGTTTGTACACAGCAGCATTTGCATCTATAATCTACATTGTGGCCAAGTTTACTACAAAACAAATGGCTGGTTGGCACTTCTTCCACCGTTTAAAAGTCAGACCTGTAGATGAAATGGGCGATTATAATGCAAAAATAATAATGCATTTTTCTACACATGCAAGAGTGCTTTTGTAAACAAGCCTATAACTCAGTTGCAGCTGCTAACAGATAATCGCAGCAAAGCTAAAATTCAGTACAACAGCATGAATATGTCTGTGTTGTGTTTAGATGTGAAATTATTTTTAGTCTTTCAGGGGTTTGAGAAACAGACTTTCCCAGATTCACACAGTCTTGCACATGCTTGAATGCCCCTAAGCTAGAGGTCCCAGGTGACGCAAGCTGTACACTCAGACTCGTTGCACCACCTGGTGCCTAACAGAGGAACTGCAGCTACTGTCCTGCCCCCAAATTGGAGTTTTTAGTTACCAGTGAGAACTGGTGGGCATGATGTTTAAAAAATGTAAACAGTTGTTATATAATCTCCCTATGGGATGGCAGAAAACATTCTTGTTCCAGTTTTCTTTCTGTTTGGCAGTAGTGAGTGAATGCAATTTACTGATAGGAAATTGTGTAAATCAACCTCTCTCTCTCTCTCTCTCTCTGTCTCTCTGTGTTTCTTTCTGTCTCTCTCTCTCTCTCTCTCTTTTTACAGGAAGATCCACGTTTAAAGTATCCCGTTCACATGAGGACAAAAGCGTCTCTAGAACCTGGTGACCTCGGCCCACTTCCTGTGAGTATAACATTAACACAATAAAGCCGTATTACCCACAATTCCTTGCTCTTCAGCAGCTAAGTACCCTCCACTGATATGTGACCTTCTGTGGCAGTTATGAATGAAACAACATCTATATCACACAATTTGTGGTATTTGGCTTTTTATTTTATTTTATTTCTTTTTTTTATAGACTTTCCTGGTAATACCAAAATATCCAGTGAATTCTAAATTATTTTTAATTAAACTATCATAACAGTGTGTCCTCAGTACAGTATATTGTTTATTAATATTTCTCTGTGACTTAAAATTCAGTTGTGAAAAAACTCATGAAGGTTTTAAAAACACCACGATACTGTAGCTCGGAAGAGACACTTAGTTAGCGGTGTTTGCTAATCAGACCTTCTGTTCTCAGGTTTTCTGCAGAAACCCCATAATTGCCTGATGCTAACCAGCGAATGGTTGTTATGCAAAATTGAAATAGTCAAATTAAGAATATATGCAAAATTCTCAAACTTCTGAACCCTTCAAATGTTTAGCACTTAATTCGTCCTGTAGATTTTTGTACCAATGAACCAATTCGTTTTCTCCATAAGTTTGTACCCCTTGGTCTCCAAGCCAATATTTCTCGAGTGTCACATTATGTATAATTTTTCTTACACTAAATCAGTGACACTGTATCACAGCATGTACAGTAGTGCTGTCTAAGCTGGGGTGTGTGTTTGTGTGTGATTTTTCTCTGGAAACATGCGGTGCTCTGGGCGCGATGATGTTTGTTGCAGAGTCTACCAGAGGAGGTCGGTCGTCTCACAGCCTGCGTGTTCACCTGCCTGTCTGCCCTCTGACCTTTGACCTCCCCCACCCCTCTTATCATTACTGGCATGAATGACTGTCCTCCTCTGTTCCCTTGAACTTTCTGCTCTCTTTCTGTCACTCTTTTCGGTCTTTCCATGTTTTTTTTTTCTCTTTGTTTTTATCACGTTTCTCTGCAGGGCTCAGCACCTCTTAGGAGGTCGCTCTCAAAGTTTATTATTAAACAGTTTGCTAATTGGATACATTTATTTTTGAGCCCTTTTTCTCTGTTTTATTTCTCTCTTGGTCTCCCCCTGTCTCTCTTTCACACTGTTCTGCTCTGCCTCTGTCTCCATTTTGTCTCGCTCTCCATTGGGTGAATTCAGGAACACCATTTAAAACGGATCTCTGTTGACCTGAATTGACTCTGTACAATTTCTCTCTGCACGTCTCCATCATTTTTCTCTCCATCTGTCCATCCCTCTTCTGCTGTTCTCCACCCATGACTGCACATTCTGTGATTCATTCTATGCCAGTTTTGGTCCTAAGCACTGGCTTTAACCTCTCAGCTGTGAGCGGCGGTCACGTCTCCAGACCCCCTCTGTGGGTTGTGAAACCGCTTCCCTTGATGTTGTGGGTCATGAGTTGTCGGCCTGTTTGGATGTGTACCCCTGGCTGTGATTGTCAGGCCTGCTCGTGATGTTGGTTTTGACGTAGATTTGGGGGGTCTCATCATAAATAAGGGGGGCGCGGGGGTATGCGTCGGTCCTGCTCTCTTTTGCATGCCGGTTGGAAACCCTGTTGTGGAACATCTCCCAGGCCGAACTGAAGAACTTTCATATTTTTCTGTTGGTTCTTTTCATCATGTTATTCGTTGAAGTTTGGTGTCGGTGTATCAGTGGCTCTTGGTTGCATTGGAGGGTCTTAATTTCTTTCTGGTTTTCTGAACTTCCACAGCCGGGATGGGAGGAGCGAGTGCATGCAGATGGAAGGACCTTCTACATCGACCACAGTAAGATGCCAAACCC
The DNA here is from genome assembly GCA_036877545.1 of Yasuhikotakia modesta. Taxonomy (NCBI): domain Eukaryota; kingdom Metazoa; phylum Chordata; class Actinopteri; order Cypriniformes; family Botiidae; genus Yasuhikotakia; species Yasuhikotakia modesta. The sequence goes on along the minus strand of JBAJNP010000808.1, from coordinate 65,580 downwards.
AAATTGTTCTTTCCTGTAGAGTACAGCTGATAGAGCATGATGCTTGCAACACCAAGCAAATGGGTTTAATTCCCTGAGATTGCACGTGATACTAAAAGTAGCTTAAATGTACTGCAAGTTGTTTTGGATGGAATAATCTTGGCTCATTAAAAAAGGCATTTTTTTTACTTAGATTCAAGTTTTAATGTTGATACATTACAGAATGTTTTTGCCACCTGTTAGCACATTAAAACATGGCTTTCATATTCAGTCACAGATTAGTCTCAGGTTCCTGTTTGCTGTTTTGCTTGGGTCACATGTTTCCTGCTGTGTGATCAATAGCTATGTAGATGTTTAAGGTAACATGAGTTGTGAGATCAGTTTTCTCTAAATTGTTAAATGCGAGCGTGTCCTACACGTTCCTGCCTGCAACGTCCCAAAACACGGGTGTCTGCAGCCCCCCGTACACACCTGAGGGCTGTAGCAACACCTGTTCACACCTGCTAACACCTGTTAGCGTTTGGGAGCGCTAGTCATGTAATAACACAGAGTTAACGACACTGTTGGCCAAAAATGGCTTTATTAGCATTTATATTTAGCTTTACAAAGCGACTTGCAGTTTGTTTATTATAGGAATCCTTAGCAGTACATGCAACGCAGCAACACCCTGAAAGCTGAAGTGAATTTTAGTGCCAGTAGCTTTGCAAAATGGTTTTGCATGAACTTCTTGAACCAGTGATATTATTTTACAAAATTCTTCTTTTTCATAGACACCCGAAAGACGCAGTGGGAAGATCCTCGACTGCAGAGTCCTGCCATCACCGGGCCGGTGAGTGTCTGTTAGGTTACCTCAGACAGGTAACCTATTGGTGTTAATACCACAGTTAACACCAATACCAGTTAATCTTGCTGTTCAGTAAATGATGTTTTGTTAATCGGAGACTTGTGTGTTTTCTCACAGGCTGTGCCATATTCCAGAGAATTCAAGCAGAAGTACGACTACTTCAGAAAGAAATTAAAGAAACCGGTGAGATGCGAAAGTGTTTTCCGTCCCTCCTGTCGCAGGCTGTATTACTGGAAGCACTAATTTATTCTGTGTGAAATCTTTGCAGGGAAGCAAAGGGTTTTTTTTCCCATTGGGTGTTAAATTGTTCTTCACACGACAGAATCGTAGCTCACACAACTGTGATAGTATTACATTCGCCTGAACTAAGTAGATGTGCCGGTGTGAACGGTCCTGTTTGTTACTCTGTGATTTAAGCACCGAACCTTTGTGAAAACGTTCTGTGTCCTCCACAGGCCGATATTCCGAATCGCTTTGAGATGAAGCTGCACAGAAACAACATCTTTGAGGAGTCGTACAGGAGAATCATGTCTCTGAAGAGACCGGACAGTCTGAAGGCTCGTCTTTGGATTGAGTTCGAGTCAGAGAAGGGTCTGGATTATGGAGGCGTGGCCAGGGAGTGGTTCTTTCTGCTCTCCAAGGAGATGTTTAACCCTTATTATGGGCTGTTTGAGTACTCTGCCACGTAAGTGTGTGTGTGTGTGTGTGTTGAACCCTCATTAGGAAACACACTGTGAGGGACTGTGATTGTATTTCTATGTTTTATATCCTCAGAGATAACTACACACTCCAGATCAATCCCAACTCTGGCCTCTGCAATGAAGATCACCTCTCATACTTCAAGTTTATTGGTCGGGTAGCTGGCATGGCTGTGTATCACGGAAAGCTATTGGATGGTACGAGAGTCAATCAGATGCTTTTTCAATAGTTTTGTTGTTTGTTTTGTTCGGTTTTGAAATGTCTCCTGTCATTTCAGGTTTCTTCATTCGACCGTTTTACAAAATGATGCTGGGCAAGCAGATCACACTGAATGACATGGAGTCAGTGGTACGTTTGCGCGCACACACACACACACACACACACACACACAGTCATTGTTGTATAGTAAGTGTGTGTACTTTTTTCACATTCCTGTGTGTGTGTGTGTGTGTGTGGTGTGTAGGACAGTGAATACTACAACTCTCTAAAGTGGATCCTGGAGAACGATCCCACAGAACTGGACCTGAGGTTCTGTATTGATGAGGACAACTTTGGACAGGTAACACTCAATAATATTATATTAAAGTCTTATGGATGAAAGACTTAATATAATCAACTTTATATAAGTTGCATTTTATAAACTAACCTGCTAAACTTTTCTTTAACTTTTAGACATACCAGGTGGATTTAAAGCCCAGCGGGTCAGACATGGTTGTAACCAATGACAACAAAAAGGAATACATAGAGTAAGAATATATAATGACTTGACTCTTATGTCTCTATATGTTTTTAAAATGTTAAAATAACGTTGCTCTTTGTTTTTACTCTGCACAGCCTCGTGATTCAGTGGCGGTTTGTGAACAGAGTTCAGAAACAGATGAACGCCTTTTTGGAGGTACGAAACCCACACAATAAATAATCTGTAGTGACAGATGGTGCCGCTAGGTGGCGGTAGTCGCTTGCTGTATAACAACAAACGCACCTGTTACAAATGTTCAGTGTTGGTTGTTGATCTGTTGACAGGGTTTCACGGAACTCATTCCCATCGACCTGATAAAGATTTTTGATGAAAACGAGCTGGAGGTAACGTTTCACTTCCCACCTATTGGTACCCCGGTGTACAGCCGTTGTCATGGAAACTGCCACCTCCATGTCTAAGACTTGGAATTATGCATGTTATAGTTTCCTGCACGTGTGATTTAACACGAGGATTCATGTTCAATCAAATTATACTTTAGCTTTCACTCTCCGTCTTAACTTTATAGTTCTAATAAAAATAAATTATGCATATTTTTTCCTAAATCAAACCCTCATGGTATATAACCTATAGTAAACATATGTTATTTATTAGCAACATTTAATAGCTTCACACATTTAAGTTAGTTTTGGAGTTGTTCATTGGCTCTTCGGCCGCTGATCTGTGTGTTTATTGGCTCTTCGGCCGCTGATCTGTGTGTTTATTGGCTCTTCAGCTGCTGATGTGCGGTCTGGGGGACGTGGATGTTAATGACTGGAGGCAGCACACCATCTATAAGAACGGCTACTGTCCCAATCACCCTGTGATCCAGTGGTTCTGGAAGGTATGTGTGATCCTTCACAATAATGATTGTTCCTCGTTACCTTGTTACCTCACTTCTTCCACCTCAATCCTGACTTGATCCTCAATCAGGCGAGGTCTAGAAGGACAAATCAATTCTTGAAATGTCTGAGGTTGTTGTAAACACAAAGAGGAACCACCAAAACATCTTGTGATGTCTTCATAAATATAGTCAAATCTGTCTTTAACTGAATACACATTGTGTGTGTGTGTGTGACCATATTATACACACATCAGATAGTCGCTGATCAAAGTTTAACGTGAGACTTGTGTGTTTACTGTGATGAAAGAGTTTGAGAGAGTTAGGAACTTCTTATCTGCAGTTTGGAGCCACACACACTTGCATAAATACATATAAATTCACCCTGCAAAACACCGTCCAGCGGTTCTTACGTAAAAAAGTCACACAGGACAAAGTTGAGTCATAGTGGGGGTTCAAGTCTGACTCGCAACATTACCCATTAAGTCCATAACATACTGTCCTTAATATCAACAGAATCAAAAAAATTGCATTTTTCTGTAACACAATCAATAATAAAATTTTATCTTCTGTTAGCTGAAATTGTTTCAGCCAAACAACTGAATTTGCTTTTTGTGATCACAGATGAAGTTTGTGTTAAGATTAATTATGGTAATTATAAATGTAATTATAAACGTTATGATAGATATGTTGCAGAAACATCCATTGCAGTGACTGTGTGAATAAGAAGCGTTTTAATGCGGTTTAAATGTGGTTTTAAATGTGTGTTTCCTGGTCTCAGGCTGTGTTGTTAATGGATGCAGAGAAGAGAATCAGACTTCTGCAGTTTGTAACCGGAACGTCCAGAGTACCAATGAATGGCTTTGCTGAACTCTACGGTAATAAATGTCATAAATATGTATATGTGTGTGTGTGTATGTGGTGTGTATATATAGATTTCTATGGCTTTCTTTGTGTTTGGTTCTCAATTTTTGTTCCCTTTGAGAACTATAGACTGAGTTGGTGTCTTCTGATTGGCCCTTGACGAATCATGTGATCTCTTACAGGTTCCAATGGGCCGCAGTTGTTTACCATAGAGCAGTGGGGAACGCCTGACAAACTCCCTCGTGCGCACACATGGTAAAACCTGGCAGGACGTTTCTTACACAAACTCCTCCCCCTTTATCTGTCTTTATTTTACTCCATTGTTTTTACTGAACAAGAATACCAAATTCTACAGGTTAAAGTTTTATTTTTCCATTTTAAAAGGCACAGTTGTGATCCTGGTTGCTGATTGGTCAATAGCAGTGCCTTATTCACGTTAAAGCACAGCTGTTTCTGTATCACTGCACTCAATCATAGCTGATTGTTATTTGTGTCACCTAGTCATTTTATGCTGTTTTACGCTTACGGTTCAAACTGAATGCGACTGTTTTCTGTTCTTCCTCTCGCTCTCCAGCTTTAATCGTTTGGACCTCCCGACCTACGAGTCATTTGAGGACCTGCGGGAGAAGCTGTTGATGGCGGTGGAGAACGCGCAAGGGTTCGAGGGCGTAGACTAAAGAAATCCGTTCATCAACACATGATTACCTAACGCCACCGATGAACAGAGACACGTGCGAACATACATACACCTATTCCCACACACACACACACACTCTCGAGTTGCCATTGTACAGCCAGACACTACAACCACAGGTGCGTGATGTCACACATTATATGCATGTATCTGTCTAGCTGAAACGCCATTGGCTGTGAGCCCCTATTTGAAACGCCAAACAGCTCTACGAACCATATCCCCCATTTTTATTTTTAAATCACTCTCTGAGGCCACAACAGCAGCAATTTACAGGAACTGAAAGATTTTGCCTGGTTACGCTTCAGTGTTTGAACCGTGGTCTCAGAGTGGGCGTGGCCTTGATATAGCATCACCACCACCGCAACCAATCCCATTTCTGCACCAATATCGCAAACAATATCACGTGGCGAAGAGGAAATTATGAACTCTCTTATCAGGTCTTATCAACACCCGGTTACCTTAGGAATTACAGCCAGGATGAAGGACCCTTCCTCATCCTCACCGAATCCGTCGACTATGCCAAGTTTCCCTTTTTCCTTCCTTGAGGAATATTTTTTTAACTCTTTTGGCAACACCAAGAAGCAACAGGATGTTGATAAATCGCTTTTAATAGTTTATTATCATCGTTGATATTGCTATTATCGTTCTTACCAAGTAAACGGATATTTGTACCAACAACAACGTGGTTTACTGTTTTAAAAATGCAACAACGGCCTGGCAGTCAAATCAATATCCATATCGTGGGTAAAAAAAACAAAACAACAGGAAAAAAACATTATTGTATTGCTATGAAAACTGGCATGAAGATGTGTCTTGTTTCAATATGATTACGTAGTAATTATAAAACGTTTCTCCTTTACGGTTGAATGAAAGATGGATGAGGCGCTGCAGATAAAGGGACATGCGTTTGACATGTAAATGAGTTTGTCAGAAAGCGTTTTCTTTCATTGTATTAAATATTGTTTTATCTTACGATTATACCTGTATGATTAATGCTGTACATGAGTCTGTCTGTGGGAGAGGACTAGTTTTAACTGCGTGTTAAATCTGATGGAAGTATTAATGAAAGGTCGTGTGAATCTTAAAAGCGCTGTGATTCAACAAAACTCTTTCTTTGTTCTTTCTTCTAACACCACTGAACTTAAATGGGCACTTTATTCATCTTTTAACCTGTTTTTTGTTCTTTTTGTGAACTTGAATGTGATCGTGTTATTTTTTCTTTACAGGCACTCATGAGGTGCAATAACTATTATTAATAATCTGCCTGCTGCTAACATTTCAGTCAGGGAGCAGGGCTTTCAGTTTATAGCTCGCTCCTACGGCTGATCTAGAATCAGTTTGGTTGCTCTTCCTATAATGATTTGGAGCAATAGGTTGAGAGTCGCTAGACTGTTCCTGGATCAGCTGATTAGGGGCTTCTGACTGGTTCTTTTTGTGTTTTCTTTGTCGTTTTTCTCGCTCACACTTTTCGGGGTGCTTCGATCTCACTGAAGCTCTGTAGGTTTGTGATAATGTTATGATTGTTGTTATTGCTATAACTGACCCTCTCTCTTTTGTAGGGCTGTTTTTTTTTCTATCAACGAGGAACATTTTCTCTGTCTCGGTTCTAGCTCACCACGAGACCTTGCGATTCGTATAACTTCATTGGAAATAAACTGATAAATAGAAGTATGTGTGTTGTCTTATTGCTGTGTGGCAGAAAAATCTTAAATCTTGATGATTTTAATACGGTTTATTTAAAAAATAGCTGGGATGGGAACCCTGAGATAAAAAACAGAAAACATGGAGAATTATACACACAAATGTATCCATAATGCACATTATACATACTTCTGTTAACGTAGATATAAAATTATATATAGATTTAAAAGGACATTTGGAATATGGGACAAAAATGGTTTTATGCTAGTGTTTTGAGTTTTAGATTAATTTTGGATTAACTTCAAAATGGTTGAGATAAACTAAGTTAAGTCTGCTACAGGAGATTTTGTTCTATAGCAGCAAGCAAATATAAATGTTTTTAGTAGGTAGTTGCTTTTTGCAAGTTGATAAAATAAAACTTATGTGGGTTTGACCTGTTATAAGTGGGACAGTAACTGAAATCTGGCAAACATTCAGACTTTAAAATCTAGTTCAAGGCTGTTTAGATTTTCTACAAACATGACTTGCAGAATAAACGGTCTTTAAAAATTGTGAATAAGACATTTAATTTTAAAGCATTTTATAATTCAATATTTATTTTGCCTTTATGTAATGCCAAAATACTTTTGCCTTTGTAAACTAAGTTCTAAAACTTATGAAATTTTTTAGTACAAAAAGCACTGAGGCGTCTTACTGCTAATCTAACCTAATTGTATATATAATTGTATATTTAATATATATTATTAACTGTATTCTAAATATTCTTTTTTATTATCTGGTGTTTGTATCAAAACAATTTTATCTGGCATAATTTAAGTGTATCCACTCATTCATGGTGGCGTTTTAATGAATTAATGGTGTGGGGCTTTATATAAACGCTGGTGGTTCGAGGGCTCTGCAGACCGGTGAAGGAAACTCAGTTCATTCACACGTGCAATCGGGCGGCTATCAGATCCAAGGACAAGCAAACAGAAGCACTTTATCAAGCGCTTTCACAAACAATTCCAGCGCCAAACCCCACCACAGCCACCAACAGCCCATCCGACGAAAGGGCGCTGGATTCAGGGAATGACACCCGGCTGTAGGCCTGACTGAGGCCGCTTGAATACAAACAGGTAAAACATTTGTCAACACTTCCTGGAAGCGTGTGTTGTGAAGAGCTGACTAATGCTAAAATAATTTTAGACATGAAATAATTGTATATATTATATATAATTGTTACGCAGTTTATATAATACAATACAAATGTATAACAATAATAACAATAATAATATTAATATATATATATATATATATATATATGTGTGTATATATGTAATATTATTAATTATTATTATTAGGAACAGTTTGAATAAGAAGCTGATTCCAGATCAGTGAACTCAGTAATAAATATATCCACACTAACAAGGACACTATAAAATTAAGCACTTACTAATATTAACTTTACTAAGTTAAAGTAGGAAAAAAATATAAGAACTAGGTACTTACCGTAGGGTTAGTGTTTGGTTTAGTGTTAGTGCATGTAGTTATGCAAAATACTACTGTAAATATATGTAGCTTGTGTAACAAAGACGTTGTCAAATAGTGTTACCATTGTTATCGACAAATATGTGGCATTTAAACTAGAGCTTTTGATCATGAGCCTCAATTTTTTTGAAAACTTGGTGTTAGAGTAAAACGGTTAAAAAAAACTCCCTGGTTTTGGGTTAGTGACCTCGTCCCCACGTCACTCTCGATCAATACTTCTCTAGTCTTATCTCCCAGCGGCACTAACTGTTTGACTCAAAGGTACATATATGAAGGTTAGGAGAGATAATCAGTTTGACAAACTGTTTTCAGAGCGTCAGGTGCTGCGGCCTCAGGAAAGACTGAATGAATGATGTACGGTATAAACCTGGGATTTTTTGCAGTAACACTTTATATCTCGCATGGATCAGATGTTTTTACAGGACAGGGGTCTGTGGTAAGTCTATCCTGCCTACAAAAGATTTACTAGCGCTACATATTTGAGCGTATGTGTACATTTAAAGTTAAAGCTACAGACATTGTTCCACTATGAAGCCTTATTAATATTTATTTTGTCTTAATTATTGTAATTGTACTTTTACTTTAGGTACTTTTTAAACAAAAATAAGGTTAAAACACCATATGGTAAAAAAAATGTAATTTTTAATGCATTATTTTTATGTTATTAAAGCAATAAGGCCTTTCTGTCAAGACTAAAGAGTCGCCGCAGACACAACGCATTGTGTGAGAATGACACGCTGTGTTTGTTTTTGTCCTCCTGAGCTATGGAGTGTGACAATGGTGTTTGTATCATATGTCATCAAACGCCATTATCACACTAAATAGTCACGGTGTGACCTCACAACCTCGTCAGCCAATCAGCACGGAGGAACTTAAAGGAGCCTATGACGTTCTATTGTGGGATTATGAGGCGTAGATATTTGTGTGTCTACATGTAAAGGGTATTTTTATGTCTGAGAGGACGGCTGGCCGATAGATTATTGGCTGGTATAAACAGATGGTACGTCTGCTATAGATACAACTACTGACCCAGTTGTGTATCAAATGGGTTAATGAGTACAGTACACACACACACAACATGTGGTACAATTCCCTCACATAGCACACAGCGTACACAACATGTCAACCCAAATTCACAGTCAATTTTCTTTTTAGAAGTTGCATTAACACAATAAAACTAAAAAAAAAGTTCACAAATTGTTCTGCTGATATGAACAAATGGACCAATGCGTGTTGTTTTTGCCCAGACGTCTCAATAAACAAAAACATTTAATAACATACGGCTCACTTATTAATATCACATTAAAGCCAGCAGAGAACGACTGTGGTCCAATCAGGACAAGCTTCTGATAACCTTTGACCCTTGTTTCACTGTTGGTATGGCAACATCCCAATACGCCACATCCTATAGCCTACATAAGACTCTAGATGTAGACTACATAGATGTGTACACACTGTATACAGTATACATACGGTTACACATTATTTTGAAGGCCAGCCATAACAACAGCGGATGAATAAGATGACAAATTCTACATTGTTTTGAACACGTGTTTATGTTTATATTTAGTATTGAGTCATTAAGTCATTTGACTTTGGATGACGGAGGGGTGAAGGTGAAGAGCCTGTCATTCCTGCGGAGGCACATCTAGGGCTGTTTACTGGGGCAAGTGCACAGATTCTTCCATAGCATCACATTTACCACCTACAGTAACTTACAATCTCCACAGTAAGACAAACAGACTGCAAATATAAACAGGTTTAAACCAAACACGGTTTACAGAAACGGGTATGAACTGGACTCTAATGTTAACATGTTAACACTGCAACAATTCCATTAAACAGACAGTTTGTGGTTTTCCATAAGATATTCTTCAATTAAAGATTTACTTAAGATTTATGCTTTGACAATCAAAGTCTTTCATTGCACTTAAATAACTCCAGTGTGTACAGTTCTGTTACTGTATACGGTATCGGTTCACTTACAAACACCAGTAGGCAGCTATAAAAATCATCAATATACTGTCAAAAGCTGACGGCATCAACATGTAAAACATTTTAACATAATAAATCAAGATTAGCACGTTTCTAAAAATCTGTTGAAATCATTTCAATTTTAAAATGCATGAAAGCAAGAAAGAAATATTTTTAGATATAAAAATTAAGCAATAGATTTATCTTTCAGAACAACAGTCAACAGCGCCGCGATCTCTCTGACATCGTAACAGATGAATATCATCTTTTTCAGTATCTTACGGTTAAAGTCTCAGAAACACATTTGTCCCTGAGCTAAACTCAATGACAAACACAGTCAGTCCTAATGAGAATCAAACTCAGTTACCCATAATGCAAGTTCTGTGTTTCTGTCCAATCAGGATTTGCTCTTCAGCACAGAGCCGAAGGGATTTTTCTTGGGTGCTGGCTGCGCTTTTGGCTTGGCATGAGCGGTTTGTTTCGGTTTGGGCTGTAGAGACTTCAAACCCAATAATTCGCAGTATCTGTTGCACTGGTGAAGAGCTTTAAACTGGTCGATGAAGGACGTGGCACAATTACCTTTGAATCCCTTATAGCTGCAAAAACACGAACAATTATTACTGTTGTGTTTCTGTTTCCATTACCAACTATAACATAATTAGCTGCTTAAAACGTTTGTTTAACGTTTAACTTACCCTTTCTTACAGGTGGCAATCCCAACATCCGTCAGCTTCATGCCCACGCCTGAGCAAAAGAAAATTCTGGTGTCAAATCAGTTTGAAATTTGGTTCCACAAATGATTTGTATGTAAACAAGCAGCTGATAATTGCGTAAAGGCCGGTCGTTGTTTACCCTGCATGTCGGTGACGAGCAGGTTGCCCTCGGTCTGTGTGAACACCCAGTGCTGAAACGCACAGCATTTCTGACCCGCCTCTGAGTCCTTACGCATCAGATTGATCTCTTTCCCGTCCTTCACAGAATACTTCACAAAATCTCCCAGCAGCTCCTCCTCCAGGGTGGCGTACGGGATGTCATTCGACGGCCGGTGGACCAAATAAATGGGGATGATTCTGGAAAATTCAAGATTTTTTATTCTTTATTCTTTTGGGTTTTACATTTTGTGTAAAATTTGGAAAATTGGTGGGATTTAATAACATTGATGTTTATGGCTGTCAAGTCACAAGACGTTGTGGTTTATAATGAATTTAGAACAAGGAACTTGTAATTCTTCCGAAACTAATACTGAGGTACTGAGTTACTGAGGTCAAAGATGTGCATCTATAGGGTAATTTACAACGGCTTCAACTGTGGTTTAACCACAGAATCATCCATGTTATGGTATTAATTTTATAATAATGCAGATCATGTGATCAAGATAAGCTACCATTTATTTGTAGAAAACGAAGTAACATTTTGCAGTACTTACTCTGGCACGTCTCCAAACATTTCTGCAGATTTGGCAACCCTGTCGTACGCTTTGATGTACTCTCTGGCCGTGTTTTGCACATGACATTCCTCCACAGCGAGACTGTAGTTCTTCTTAACCAGTTCCTCGTTGTTTTTGGTCCCGTAGCCGATAGCGTTGTGGACCTTCAGAACGCAGGGATGGTTGGGGTTAAACCTCGGCAGCTGTCCTGCTCTGAGGGTCGTCCTGAAAGCCTTCCGGTGCATTCCTTCACCAAAATGGACTTTTTCTGTTATGATACTGGCGGGCTGGTTTTCACCGAAGTATTGTTCTGACAGAAAATCCTCTCTGAAGAGAAGAGGAGTGCACTGAATGTTCTCCTCATCTCCTTCCACAATTCTGGGCTCAGCTGGGGGATAAATTAGGGGCAGAAGGGTCACAAAGTGCAGCAGTCTGTGATCTTAAAAGGTGGTCATTTAAAGGTGGTCAAATCTTAAAATGAAGTCTGTGTTTACCTGGTTCATCATGACTCGGGATGACAAGTTCCATTAGAACTGTAATAAAAATGTATAGTTATTTCCTGGTTATATATATCCTCTCAATATTAAAGATATATTTACAAACAGAGATGCCCAGCTAACAATTTTAGGTTATAAGAACATTTTGGTGACATTTCCATTAACAAAAACGTTAAACGTGTTATTTTGAAAGTTCTAGTAATGTTCTAAAGCACTGTTCTATTAACATTATATCTTGTTTATAAGAACAGTACTAATTTTGTTTTTAAAATGTTCCACTAACTGCCTAAAAATATATAAAATATATATAATGTTAAAAAACATTCTACTAATGTTACTACAATAAACCTTTAAATAACTTTTAAAGAATGTTAACCAAGAACATTCCCCTTTGTGTACATTGTGTGCATTTGACACTAATTGCCCCAGAACTAGAAAAATCCATGGCTAAAACTAAACATGTGCATAAAATCTTTATCTTCGTTGTTTTGATCAAACAGGAAAACACCATTTTTATCTCATAATATTCTATCAATATCTCTCTTCATCCATTACATCAATCCACCAATCTGTTAATGCTGCAAAACATCAGCTAATTCTTACACTTCTTGCACAGTCATGCAGTGCATTAGCAAATGGAAAATCTTCACTCATAGCGTCTTGAATAAGACAGACTCAATGGATCTGGGAGGACAGCCCAGCCCTGAGGTAACGCTCACCCTCAGAAGTGAGATGATATTCTGAGGTTGACACAGAAATGTTGGTGGTGGTTAGGCTGCATTTATACAGCCCCAGATCTTTACTGCAGGCCTTCAGAATGGTCAGCGTAGATCTCTTATCATCGCCTTCTCTGCAGGAAAACAAACATTTAATAAAACTATATAACCGCGTCCAAGCAATTAGACAAAGCGTGGCTTTACCCAAGATGTACAGTAAGGTCTACGGAGGCTAAATGTGGTGATTTATTCAGCCCTGAGTCGTGATAATATGTAAGCCCAGTGATGGCTCAGAGAACAGTTAAAATACTGTTTTAAAAAGTAGGTGCCCTTTTCAGAGCAGGAATGAATCATTCGGTTATGTAAGGGATTCTCGCTCCCACTCTAAGTCCCTTCTGATTCACCCTGTTCTGATGTGGAGTCACATGATGCCAAAATATACAGCAGCTTAGCTAATATAAGAGCACCACCAAGTGGAAATGAGTATTTAGATATATGCGTATTTTACCAGTGCATGGATTCTACATGTTATCAAGCCTGTGATTCAAACCCATGACTTGGCAATGACCCATTTCTTACCCTTTCTTGCTCTCTGACAGTACCGTTCCCTCTTTGGTCCATTTAATGGCAGCATCAGGTGGGACTGGGCTGAACCGGCACCAGAGGGAGATGTTCTGAGGGTCTGCAGGGACTGGTTCAGCCTGGATCTCCGAGACTACACGTGGAACCACAACTACAAAACAATACAGATATTGTGTTAGAAGGTAATTTGTAGACCTTACATGGCCACTAAATGTCAGAGGACATGATTAATTTAAAATAGGATTTTATTATACTGATCAAATTACAGTAAAGTTCAGGAGAACCTTCATTTGGTGCTGGAATCTTCTGCTTGACCACCTCGCTGTAAGCTCTCCTGCTAACATCTTCTCCATCCTTCCTTGCTTGGCGGAAAATGGCTGGAAGTTGCGGTCTGGTTTTTATTGGAATTGTTCCAGGCAGGTCATTTGCCATTCGCCTGCGTTTGATGTCATCATTCACCGTGCCAGATAAACATGTGATCTTAACATCTGAGCTGCACGTCTTATTTTCCATCTTGGCCACATTAATTCCACTTGAGGTTGCTTTAGGTTTTACAGGGATGGTTGTCTGACTGGTGTCTGGCTTGGCCTGGACTATCTTGGCCACAATAGTACCAGTGACCTCTACTTTGGGTCTCACTGACATGGGTTTCTGAGTGCTATTTTTGTTGGCATTGTCCAACTTAGTAGAAAGAAGAGATGTTGGTTTATCCAGACCATTTGACGCCACCTTTACTTCAAGGTTTTCAGCTTTGCTGTCAGTGTTCTTCTGAACGGTTTTGTTTTTTACCTCAGCTGGTGGATAAATCTCAGGTTTTGATGCTCCATGTTGAACGTGGTGCTTCTTCTTCTTCTTACCTTGAACTTTAGGAGTGACTTTTTCTGTTATGACGATGGTTTCAATGACAGCAACTGCATGGTCTTCACAACCAGCTCCTTCTGAGTTACCTTCACTTTTCTCCTGAGATGATGGTTTCTCCTGCTTTTTTGACGAATGAGTCCCGTGCTGCTGTTCAGGCAATTTCTCCTTCTGTTTAGAACGTGATTTAACATCTGAAGAGGTTTTAGAAGTTTTGTGAGGCATTTTGTCACTTTTATTTTGTGCCACACAGCTGCAGTTTTGTGTTTTGCAGTTTACTTGGTTGGGAAAAGACAAACTATTCAAATCTTGGGGTTTCTCTAAATCTAAAGTGAGATATGCAACACGTTTGTTCTCAGACACCATGAAACGCTCTCCTGTGAGTAAAATTAGGTTAGAAAGCTCTTTACTGATGTTACAAGACTTGCTAGACTGTTTTTTTCTAGAGTCACTCACAGAAGGATTATCTAAATCTCCACAGGATAAAGATACAAACAGGTCTGGGCAGGTTTGCAAGTGGTCTTCAGGAGAAACCTCATTATTGACTGATTTTTGACCATTCTCAACTGTTGGTTTGAAGTTGATCTCATTATCTTTAATAATCCCTTGGTGAGGAACATCTACATCAGCTTGTTGTAACACATCGTGAAGGAAATTTCCAGAATTGAGTGGAGCAAACGGCATAATAAACTCTGGAAATGTTCTACTTCTTTCTTCCAGCTTCACAGTAAAGTCCTCAGTGTTGGAACCGTGGTGTAAAACATTTCCCTCAATGAAGGAACATGACACACACGTCTCATCTGTCTTCACACTTCGTGTGGGTTTCAGGCATTCTGCGTCTGAGGAGACGTGATCTTTAGATTGAGAGGGACACGTGTGGAGATCGGTGCTGGATCTGTGACGCTGCTCCTCTCCGCTTAAACACCCAGCCGCCCAATTTTTGTCACTGGTGAAAGCTGAGATCTTCTGAGTGCAAGAACTGCGTTCTCGCTCCTCCTCAGGCTGAGAAACTCTGTCTCCTGTTTCTTCTGCATCTACCTCCAACTGAAAAACGAAGACAAAAACAACCCTAAAGATCTTGGAGAAGAAGACACAACCGACACATCAGAAGTTTGGAAGCCATTAAACAATTACAATTTAGCATTAGCAAAGCCAAACTCAGACCCGTCTTTGTCCAAACTGAACGTCATTGTTTACATACCTCACTTAGGTCTCTAATCCAAAAACCATTATGCTTTCAGGTTGAAAGCTAAAGCCACATGCAGTTGGCAATGGGAGCGTTCATCTCTATTATAGTGATCATAGCTACTGTGTAACATAAGATAACCAATCAGAGCTCTTCCAATGCCCCAGGGACCTATGGGATTGGAGAAAGTGTTGTACAGTACAAAACGGAGGGGTGGTATTTCGGGCCCTCAGCTGTGCTCTTGCCCTCCTCTCTAGTTTCTCTTTTGCCGTCTCTGGGCTATTATCATCCTCCATCGCTAAAATTAGTCACCATTTCTGTTTATCAGTGTTTTTTCCTCCACCTCACATTTCTCCAGCAGCCACAGCTGTCTGTCACACACACACATGTGAGAGAATTTCATGAGATAATGACTGTGTGTGAATGTGTGTGTTTGTGTGGGAGTGTATTTTTAACTTACTATATATACTATACAGATTGAGGGTTAATACAATTATACACATATGTAGCGTAACAAACGTCAAAACTGGCATTAATCTACATATATAAATCTATATATAATAGCAGGTTCAGGTTTTGGTTCATATATTATCTTATATGAACACACACACACATATATATATATATATATATGCTATAAAAATGTAGAAATAATATTAATAATATAGAAATGTGTGTGAGAGAGAGAGAGAGAAAGAGAGAGAGAGAGAGAGAGAGAGAGAGAGAGAGAAAGAGAGAGAGAGAGAGAGATGGTATGACTGTGCTCCGCCAGCACACAGTATCATCATAAATAATGAAAGTCTTCCACATGTGTGAGGTCTATTAGAGGAAATGTTAAAGGTGACAGACTGTTGACAGTCACATTGTCACAATACTGTGGAGGATAAAATCTTACATAATGGAAACGTAATTTCAGACTAACACAAAGTGCCAGTGTATTATCATGCTTTTATCTCCAGTCACATGACATCACCATCTGATACCATCACTGTACCAACAGAGAGGACAAAAATAATAGCTGTGACGCTAATGTAATGTTCAGAGATTAGCATAAATACATTAAAATGCATTTAAAATACAAATACAAAATGATAAATAAACTAAAAATAAAGCACTTTGTTTTTTAAGTGGCTTTTCATAAAGAGCAAAACGCTAATATTAGCAGCAAGATTGAAATATTAATTACCCAAATGTATTGATTTATCAATAAATTTAAACAATTCAAAATATAGGATAAAGAATAGAATATATAAGCCATCGCTCCACTGCTAATAACCAACCAGTCAAAACTCCAGAGTCAGTTATGCTTGTATTTTACAGGTTAGATGTCTCACCTTTGCACTCTCAAGCTCTCCAGCGATGTGATGACCACCAACATGCAGCTCGTATCCAAGAGACCTGTGGGGTATTTTTGCGTTAAGTGTATCCGCACCCGCTTGCATCTCTGTTGAATGAGATTCACACTCATCCAGAGGCTTTTCCATGACTACATTTTGTCTGTCTGAGTCTGACTGAGAGCGATGACGGTCTTTATCTTCTTGTTTGACTCCATTAGCGTTAGCAGACTTGGCTAGTCCTCTATCTATGGCCTCATCAGCTCCTGACTCTAGGAGGTTGAGGAACATACACGTCTGTCCAGGGTTTGTAATGTCTGAGGTTGTCCTCTGCTCCACTGTGGTGTCTTGGATTGCCATTCCAAGCTTCGGTCCAGCACTTAAAGTACTAGTGCTGGTGAAAGAATCTTCCGGATAGGTGTTAACGGCCTGGAACCAGTCTGAAAGAGCACTAGCCCAGCTGTCTGTGGAAGACCATCTCTCAATGGGTGGAAACTTCTCCCAGTTCTCAGCACGCTGGTCAGCTGAGATGTTCTCTCTGGTGGGGAAACCTGTGGCTTTTGTGGCGTCTGGATCAGCCTTGGGGGGGGTGGGACTGCGCTTGTCAAAAATAGCACCCCCGTCCTCTTCACCTGCCAGGAACTGGCAAGCATCCAACCACAAGTCATTACAAACATCACCGTCACGTTTTGTCCCTGTGAACTTTAAGCTAACCACCTCAGCTTCTGGATCTTCTCTACGATTAGCTAAATCTCCTGTAGCGTCAGGTGCTTGGCAGAAATGCAACACGTCTTTCTCATCTTTTGCACCAATCCGTGGGATTACCGTGTCAGAATGATCTATCATCACACTGTTCACTGGTTGAAACGTACGGCAGTCAGCTATTGGTTGCAGCAAACTAACTTCTGTTGAGAATTTTGTATCAAAAACTGACTCAATAAAGGAATTATCAATTCGGTGAGATTCTGGTTCAGTTACTTTGGGTTCTAGATTGAGAATGTTCAGAGCTGTTGGGATCACAACCTCAGAGCAGGAACCAACCATTCTCTGAAAAATGCCATTACATTTATCTGGCCCTTCAGCCGTTTCCAAGACATTGCTCATCATCTCCAAAGGATCTAATTTTGAGGAGATATGTGTTAAGACTGTTGAGCTGTTTATACTGTTTGCTTCTACACTATTATCCACCTGACTAATCTCAAACCCAACACTCTCCGATGAGTCATGAATGATGGCCATCTGTCCATGTTCTGCAAATGTATCTTCAGTTAATGTTGGAAAATGTCTCAAGGCATTTGTGTCTTTGAGACGCTGAGATGTTTGATGCAGTGGCTCATAAATTCTGCTAATGTTTGTAT
The DNA here is from genome assembly GCA_036877545.1 of Yasuhikotakia modesta. NCBI lineage: Eukaryota > Metazoa > Chordata > Actinopteri > Cypriniformes > Botiidae > Yasuhikotakia > Yasuhikotakia modesta. The sequence continues at coordinate 47,824 of JBAJNP010000808.1, read as the reverse complement.
TAAGGTCACGATTATTACTTTTATCATCATCTGAATAAGTTCTAGTCATGGCATTGTGAGCAGAGGTTTGTGTTAAGACTAAATCTGATTCCTCCTCATTGCTTCGTTCCTCTTGAAGCTGAGGACCACGTATCTCCATGATGTTGTCCAGGCCTGGAACTGGCTTTGATCCTGAACATTCTGATGTTGGATCAGGGTGGAGATCAAGGGATGGACTGTCTCTCCGGTTGTCCAGGGTTTGGTCAGACTCATCACCAGCATCTGTTGAGGAGAAAGAAGCGTCCATGTTGACCTGCTGAGCTGTCATCTTGTCTCACTTTGGATCGATGTTAGCATGCCACTGCAAAAAAAATGAGAAATCAGTTTAAAAAAGATCTTAATCCAGATCTATGAATTCACATTTGAATGTAAATCAGTGTGACATGTTTCGTTGAAATCACTTTGTTTGTTATAAGGAGCATCCAGCAAAAGTATATAAAACACAACATTTATTATTAAATCATGCTAATGCTAACGTTACATCTGTATGAGATCACGTCTGCCTCACGTTTGCCTCACGTTTGTTTTATAACAGAGGTAACATGGTCAACATCACAAATTTGCATGCAAAAAAACTATTGTTTCGAGATTTAAAATACATTTTTAATTTGGTCTCAGACTTTTGAATCGCTGTGTATATTTAACCTGAAAACAAATAGACAAGAATATTTAAGCTAAATCAGTTTGTAGTAAAATAATGTGTTGCAATAAAAATTGACTTAATAGTTAATCATTTAAAAAAACATTAAAAAACACTTAAATCACCTCAAACATTATACTTATAAAAACAGATGTAACACTTAAAACGAAATAGACTAACTAGTCTCTACATGAACCGATCAGTAGAACTCTAGCTGGCTTCAGACGTCTGATTCCTGTGTACAAGTCCAAACCGTAAAACATGACGACCTTTGACAGACCCATTACCTCAGTTTGGACCTCAGTCATGAGTGAGCAGCTCTGAAGATCTCAGACTCCAAAACAAAGAGCTTAGCATCAGCCTTCTGGACTTAGAGAAGAAACGGGTTGTCCAAGCGCTCAGGAGAACCTTCAAAAAATAAACCACATACCTTTTAGCCCATCCAAAATGAAGCTATTCTCACCGGTGATGTAGGTCTGAAGAATATGAGGTTGTCTTGGTCTTTGGGGTTGGTTTTATTTTTAGCAAACACCCCCCCCCCTCCAAGTACAAAGTGGGTTACCTGATAGCCTGACATGCGCCTGGCAGATAATCTATCACTTCACGGCTATATTTGCCTGCCTTGGATTCGTCAGAGTTGACAAACATCATAGAAGAAGATAGCTGAGATGTTTTGATCAGAGATGTTCTAAGCCAGAATGAGATTATTGCTGTCAGAACAGTGGAAGGGAATTTGACATTGAATGGTATTTTAATGCCCCTCACGCCTGGTGGGTGGAAGCCTGTATTATCCTGTACCGCCATGCCAGACAGGGGCGGAGGGTTTACAATAAGACGCTTTGAAGCTCCATGGAGAGCTTTGGTAAGTTCTGACGTTGCAGAAGAAATCTCTGGTTCTTAGAAGTGTCCTGTTCTTGACGTCTTGGTCTCTGTCTTATCTAAAGGAAAACTTTCTCCTCCTCCTCTCGTTCTCTTCAGTGCACATATCTGTAATGTGAGGTGGCATTTTAAACAGGTGCATGGGTTCGAGGAACACAGAGTTGTTAAGATCTGGCTTACGGAAAACTTTCCCTGTCTATCTCCACATCTGTCTGAACCGATTCATGAAGCTTGTCAACAAGCTACTTGCGTGATTTTCCGCTTTTATTTTTTGTTAACAATGTTAAAAAGTGCCCAAATCAGAACAAATGCACAACAAACATCAGCTACTTCAGTTCTTATCAACTGATTGCAAACATTTTAGAAATGAGATTAAAAGACAGGTTTGCATATAAATGTTGTGTCAAGTCTTGTCAATGTCAAGCCGGGTTCTTTAAATGATTATTATTGTGATAAATCTCTCCCTAATTTACAAGTGTGTCTCTGGAAGCAACACATTTCCCAGACATGGATTCAGATTAGGGCTGGCAGGAGAAAGAAAAGCTTTAAGATTTGCAGGATGTTAAAACCGTGCTGAGTTTCAGTCCTTACAATGCGTTGCCTTGGTGAGCTAATCCGTTCAAAACAAGGTGTCTGTGTGTCTCCCTTAAACACTTACAAACTATATTCTCTATATCTCTATCTTTTTTTTTAAATAATATGTAGCACTTTTATTACATACTAAACTTATATAACTTAAGTATACACTAAATAACTAGTAAAGTTTATATATGTCTAAGGAAGAAAATAACCTAGTGGCCCCAACAAGTGTTTGAACAAAGACACTTAATACAAAAAATGTCATTACATGAGATAAAATAGGAAACATATTTTATTATACTACTGTAAAACACTATATCTTTAAAGAGTATTTTTTAAATTTTATTAGATACTTATATAACTGCTTTGCCAGTAAATGTCTTGAACAATTAATGTTTATGTAATATTTATATAACGTTATCATGTGATATGTTTTTTCCCCTCATGCAATTAAAGGAATGTGTTTTAAGCTTAAGTGTCCAAATACCTTTTGGGGCCACTGTGCACACATACACACACCCACAGGTCAAGTGGTGTGAGCTGATATCCCTTTGAGACCCAGTTATCAGACTATGTGCCACTGGAAACACACAAACAGATTTTAAATTACAGCAGAGGAGTGTGTACACTTCTCACTTACATCTCACTCACATCTCACGCACATCTCAGTATGTCTACATGTCAGAACTGACCTGTTGCTGGGCAGATATATTGTGGATTTTAATTGGGTCAGACATGCAAACAAACACACATTTGTGTTTCCACGATGGAGGGGACTTTTGATTTTAAATTGATCTAATGACACACTTACGTTCAACATCATCGTTGGGTTCTCTTACATTTAAAAAAATACCAAACATTTTTTCCATCCCCTAAATGTTACGCAACATACACACACTCTCTCTCCATCACACACACACTCTCTCCATCACACACACTCTCTCCATCAAACACACACACTCACAATCACATACACACTTTCTTCATCACACACACACATACACACACTCTCTCCATCAAACACACATACACACACTCACAATCACATACACACTCTCTCCATCACACACACACTCTCTCCATCAAACACACATACACACACTCACAATCACATACACACTTTCTCCATCACACACACATACATACACACACTCTCTCCATCACACACATACACACACTCTCTCCATCACACACATACACACACTCTCTCCATCACACACATACACACACTCTCTCCATCACACACATACACACACTCTCTCCATCACACACATACACACACTCTCTCCATCACACACATACACACACTCTCTCCATCACACACATACACACACACTCTCCATCATACACACACGGATGTGAGGATGTGTACATCTCGTCCCGATTTGTTTTCTTGAAGTCTTGACTGCAGTGTCTTAGTTACTTCACATGTATGTTAAAGTTCAGATGTCACATGATTTATATTTCAAACAGTTCTAATAAATAGATCAAAGCACACTGTCTTAAGTGTGCTACTGCACCAGTGTCATGGTATCAGATGGAAATTCAGTCGTACTTTAATTAGTACTTGCAGTACCACGGTACTGATTTAATAACATACGCAGTTCATGGTATTTCTATTCCAAGATATTTCAGAGTTCTGTTCGGGTACATGCTCAGAAAAACATGGTACTATTATGGTACCTGTCCAAAAACATGGTACTTTTTGTGAGTGAATTGTGAGGAAAATTTGACTGTTATCTGACAACAGCTTGTAATTACGTGTGTTAGCTAAGTCAAGCTGTTGCGTATTATCATTCAACAGGGCAGCACTACAGATATAAAGCACTTGTGAACAGTGGGACTCTTGGGTAAGGACACCAGGCCGGGCTTGTGCCAAAGCGTGATGTTAGTGAGAAGTGCGCTTCACAGGGCGTTCGGCCATTTTAAGAATCCACACTGTAAACTCTATTCCAAAGGGATATAAGGGCACATTGTTATGTCACTTCACAAAGATCCTCAGCTAGTCATTTTCATTATTTATCAGGCAATGATCTATAAATACTGAACTGATCTCGGATCAGCTTTGCAGGGAAAACTTGCACAGTTGATTATAAACATAAATTAAAGAAATAACTCAATGTAAAAAACTATATTATTGACTTGGCATGTAGTTCTAAACCTGTATGCATTTATTTCATTTTGTAAAAAAAAGTGTTAACTTAAAAAAAAAACTTTGCAACAATTATGCAACAAGAAGATTGAGAGGAAATAACGATTCAGTTGAAATATTTGGGTGATTTTATCCTTTATCTTTGTCACAACGTGAATTTGATGTTGTTTCTGCCGGTCTAAGCGGAGGCTTAGCGATCTGGTCCCGTTGTGGCAGGAGCATAAAACATGCGGGGAGACATGAGGAGCATCCGGCGTGTCGCCTTACTGAACTCCGTTAAATTTAACCTCTCTAGTATGTGTTGTTGTGGAGCCTCGCTGCAGTTGTAGCCCACAGAAAACCCGACATATAGCAGATAGCAAACATTTACAACGAGTTTACAAATGCAAAACTATAAACCACAGAAAACCATTTGTTGAAATATTTTGCATTAATAATAACATCCGAAATGAAGCATCACGTCTGATCTGACATGCATCCGAATGCATTGCAATACAATCCGCAAGAGTAATGCTGTTAAATTCAGTGTCGGTAAAAATGCATTAGTATAAATTTATTCCTCGGGACCAAGTTTGGTGCACAAGATAAAACGCAGTGAGATGCATGATTCAATCCCTCAGCTTTCATCGTATTCATATTTAAACCTGCCGTTCGCTATTATGTCCACTAGGGGGCGCCGTGAGACCCCCGTCATAAAGTCTTTATTCGCGTCCCCAAACGACCCCAAATTGTGTTTCTTTTGCTAGTGAAGTAAAAATTAACTAAATAATTTTACTTTATCGAACGTGCCACAAAAGTCTCATAAAAAAAAGATAAGATATATTTTCATGGGTAAAATGTTGTTATTATATCATATACAGTAGCTTTATAAATAATGTTAGTGTCTCTGATATTAGGCATTAACAATTTTTTTTATTGTCCCACAGTGATGCATTGGTTAGATTAACATTATATTAGATTCAAATAAATGTATAGGATACATTTCCATTTGCATGTAATATATTGTTCGTTTAAACAATGCATCACTGTGGGACAATAGAAAAAATGAGTTGCATTAAGCTTTACAGAAACTAAGAGGGTAAATAAGTGATTGACCACTTCAATAGTTAACTGGCCTCCTGTGATCATGTGACTCAGATGTTGTGGCTTGGCTGGTCACAGCAGGTAGCCACACGCTTAAAATTAGACGTGTGAGGTACAGAAGTTCTCATGAGGCTGTACAATAATACACTAGAAAAAGTTTATTAGAAAGTCTTTCATTGGGGCACATCAAGACAACGTGAGTAACGTTTGTGACTCTTTCACAGAGGCTGATATGTGATTCATAATTCTCTTCCTGCCATTAAGACGCGTTCATCTCAATTACACTTAAACGACTGACGCCGGCTCGTTGTGTTTTGTCACGATCAAATGACATCACTGGACTATGACATCACTGCTAACACACACTGACACTTCATGATGTAAGACAGACGGGTCATTAAAGGTCACAGGTCGACTAACTATACAATCCATAATTTGTGTGTTTGTTTTGTACATCATTGCACAACATTTATTTATGCCTTTTTTAAACAGCAAAGCTCTGTAACAGTGACTATCTACATACTGAAATGTAAAATAATAAAATGTATAAGATGAACAAACAAATAAATGTAATAAATTATACCGTCATCCTTTAGTGAGTTTAAGAGAATGAGGCAGGTCTTAGCGTTTAGCTTTCATCAGGAAAAGATACGGCTTCTCAATTAGTACAGTTACCACAAACCCCACAGAGACTGTCAGGAACAGGTGACCCAAAAACAGGTAGAACTGAGGACAGAGAGAGAAAAAAGAGAGGGAGAGAGAGGGAGGGAGAGGAGGGCGAGAAGGAAGGAGAGAGGAAGGGAGCGAGGGAGGGAAAGAGAGATGGAGACAGAGAGGGGGGGAGAGAGAGACAATAATTAAATGTGGCAGATTAATTTCACTGTATTTTATTTCTGTCTGTCTTTATTCTGCAAAACTGGGTTTAACTGGAAGTTGGTCTGTGTTATACAACAGCCACACACACACCACACACACACACACACCGCACACACACCTGGGATCAATGTAAAGGAAATACTTACAAAGTTAAGGTCTGTGTAGTGCATGCTTGTCTCCTGTCTGCCGTTGTACAGTATGATTATTATGGGATGTACCAGGTAACACGCAAAGCTGATGTTAGAGAGGGGGACCCACAGCCCCAGAGACAGAAGTTTATCCACAAACCCTGTACAAATACACATATTAAAATATTATTTAAATGAACCAATGATTACAGAGGGAAACGGGATGCTGTATTCTGATTGGTCAAGAGTAAGCTTGTTTATTTCTGGGGATTGCCTTTCGTTTTCTTACCTCCATATCCTTCCTCACAGGCCAGGATGATCCAGAGAAGAGCCAGACCCCACAGCGTTCGGTGAGACCCCTGATAAATAGCATGAGGAAGGGATGGGTGGGGCGGGACTTCCCTCAGCACGTAGGCCAATCCCACTATCAGAGCCATGACTGACAGGGAGCAGAGCCAACCAGTGACGGCCTGCCACTGTCAATCAGAAACGAATGACCAATCGGCTTCACTTTCGATGGATAAACTATCACTCAATTAAAAGCGTTAAATTTATTACCTGTTTTTTAATGAGCGTCTCGGTTTTGTTTGTCATATAAATTCCTGCAAGAATGCCCAGCAAATATGGCCCATATCTTGTGTAGGGTTTGTTGTAATAATACTGAAAGTAGCTCTCATATGCCCTAGAAATAGAAAAACAACATGATGAAAAAACAATGAGGAAAAATGTTACACAAAGTGGAGTTAAAATGTAAAACCAATTACTTATACATCAGCAATCAAAAATATTACAATCAAAAGATTTCTTGAGGCTACAGCAAAACAGAGCAATGTTTTCTTTACTGTACAGTAAGAAAAAAGGAATATTTAATATGCAATGTGTGTGTGTAACTTATAATATATTCTGTTTTTCCCACTGTAAATGAAAGAAGACTGCAAATGAAAGCAAGATTTAATGCATCAGTACTAGGCATTAATCAGAGGCAGTAAACAGTGTGTTTAATTCTCACTGGGTGTTGCTCTGATTTAAACGCTACAATTACAGGTACCCTACAGTGTGGCTGGCTGGTGAACAGGGAGATGCAAGAAACTAGTAATCAGGGCCCCGGTTACGCCGCAGATCATCAGAAGGACTATCGACACCATGATAAGCACGCTTTTGTTCCTGGAAAAGAGGGATAATTCATGATCTACGGATCTTGTGCTACGTAAAGATGCGTTTATAAGGCAAAGGTGTCGAACTTACAGTCTGTAGAGTAAAATGAGCAGAGGCGTCGTTGCGTAGAATTGGAAGTCCAGAGACAGATACCATGTCCAGGGGGCACACTTTAAAATCAGAGATTACACTGACAGGCACTTTAAATAAAGCTGGTATTATGCAATGCTGGAGTAGTTAAAGTTCTCCTGAGTTGATTTTTTTTATCCCTTTAAATTCATCATTGATCATGAAAACATTATTTTGTGCAATAAATTCTTCACGTCTTAAAAAACAACATCAAGTGTCACTCATGAATATGTAAATTAGTCTCTGCCTCCATTTCATCACACAAGCTTTAAATACGTTATAATTAAAGAATAATCTTCTCAATACGTACAATGTCTGTGATAGTGAAGAGGTTGTTGATCAGAAGAAGGTTCGACCACCAGTATTTCTTACAGTTGAAGATCTCATCTTCAGCTATAAACCAGAAGACTCCTCGCTGGACCACGGAGAACAATCCAACAGTCAGACACACGATGAACAGATGCAGAAGCTGAATTCTACACACATGGTTAGAATTAGATTGTGTTTGTGTTAGACTGCAGAAAATCAACTCCACAAACATCTGGAAATATCTGGAGACCTTTTGAATCTCTTGAGGAGAAACCAGGCCACCAGGCCAAAGCTGAGAGTGTTTTCTGATCTCTGAAGGGAGTTCAGGAAGGATTTAGCACTTAGCAGACCCCTGACACAATCAAACACAAAATACTCTCAATGTTAATGGCATGAAATCATTCTTTGGAATTTGTAGCGTTGAAACAAGCAGGTTAAAAAACCCGCATTGACTTCTATGGTGTCCCAGAACGTGAACCAAAGATGTTCCCTCCAATGGCATCTCCAAGGTTCCACCATGGTTGGGAACCTAAACCTGGACCACCGTTGGTCAGGTGATCTTACCCCAGCAACAGAAAGGAATCAACAGCCAGGTAAACCGGCCCACTGAAGGCCAGAACATACACTGGGTTCTTCTCAACCATCTCCTTCCACCGCTTATCATTGTCTACATAGAAACAGGAAACATTCACTGAATGTTCTCTCAAAATTATCGAAAAAGTTTGTGGCAATGCTAGTAGAATGTTTTTAATGTTATGATGTCATACATCAAAATATTATTATTAAGTTGTTCATTCCAGAATTAACAAAATTGATGTTTGGGATATTTCTAGAACTTTCACAACATAACATTTTAATGTTATTGTTAGCCAATGGAAACATTATGGAAATGTTCTTGCATCCCCAAATTGTTAGCTGGGCATCTTCCGCAACCTTCTCTCAAAGTCAGAGAAAGTTACTGATGTTTCTCCAGCTTCAGTCTGAGGCTCATGTTCTCACCCAGGTTGCTCCAGGTGCTGAGCTGCACCGTGTGGCCCGAGATGATCCAGAGCAGACTGAGGATACGGATCCCATTCAGCGAGGAATAACTGTTACCAGAACCTTCTGTAGACAGCAGCCCCTCAGCGCTCCTCTGAACGGAAAGAGCCTGTAGGTACAACAGCACAGCTGACGGAGAGAAGAGAAAACGTTACAGATGCAATAAAGTCACACACATCTGCTAAGAAATACGAACGCTGGTGTATGTGGGTGTACTTGCTCTTTGCGATGCCCTGCTCATCATCTTCTGCACTTTGATCCCGTGTCTCTGTGGCATCCTGGGTGGCACTGCATTCTTTACTCTGATTGGCCGAGCCATTAGCTAAGACGCTTCCGTATTGGTTGGTGTTTGAGGCGAGGGCAAGTCCCGCCCCTGGTTTCACCTCTCTCTGTCTTTTCCGTTTAATCAAGGCCACGTAAACGGAGGATGCGAGAGGAATGAACAACAACACAGCACACACAAACCTGAGGAAAACATTTATTCAGTTCTGCAGCATCACTGAAACATGCCATTACAGAAGAATTAAATGTGTTAAAATATTACTGTAATATTTTAGTCTGTGACTGAACACAACTGGGTGAATAGATGAATAGAAAGGACATAATGTGTGTGTTACTCACAGACAGACCACAGCAGATGGGTCTGAATGGGGAAAATCACTGAGACACTGAGTCATAAAGACCCCCAATGTTGAGTCAGACATCAGGACTGAAGGAATAGGTGGAAGTAAAGAGATTTGGCCCTGTTGAAACACTTCTATACACACACACACACACACACACACACATACAGAAACAGACACACACAGACAGACAGACACACACACACACACAGACAGACACATTTATACACACAACTTGCTCTGAATGATGTTCAATGACGTTCTAATATCTTAAACGCGTACAGTTTAGATTATCTAAATCGATAACTTTCAACTCACCATAAACCACCAGCGTCTGAACATCAGAATCTTCACAAGAATCTGGAACACAAACTCCCACAAAATACTCGACCCTGTCCTGCGTGACCACAAAACATCACCAAACACCTATAACTAATAAATCACTTGATATAGAACTTCAGATTGATGCGCTGATATGTTGTACAGACATATGTCAGGGTCAAACCGACAGTTCAGACTGTTATTTGGTTCATGTTTTTTATGGGTTATCTGAGGATACCTGTTTGAGGAACACCTGGCAGTACCGGCCCCTGAAGTCTGGACCCTTCACAGACAGACACTCCCTCAGAGATCCGGGCCGGTTTAAATTCCCCCCTTTAACATCACTGCCCTGTTTCCCAAACGCATCATACACTGCAGCAATAATAACATATATAATAATATTATATATCAATAAGTAAATCAAAAGGACAACTGAGAAACTATGAATGTAATTTAAAAACGTACAATAATACATTTTTTATTATATAACCACTTAAAATAATTGTTAAAAGTTAGCTCCAAGGTATTTAAAATAAGGTTATTCTTGAATACAAAAATGACCAAATTATGGGCACAGAAAAGTGCCAACTTAAGTTAACAAGAAATTAATACTTACCTTAATAATTATAAAGAATGAAAGCTTCTTAAATTATGAGGTAAATGTTTTCCGCTAACCTCATAATTTACAGACAATATCATACACATTAGATACAGGCCTTACGCTAAACATGTTCATTTATCATACATGAAAAACTCAATAAAATTGTGACTTACTCAGAACTGCATATTTGCTGGGTGTCTCCGTCTCCAGGTCCATAAGAAACACTGTTGTGTCCCGCATGCATTTTTGGGACACATTCCAGGAACACACGGTGTGGCAGAAAAACGGGAACATCAGCGCAGTCCATCTGAACCACAGCATTTTGGACAGTGCTTCATTTTGAGTTTTTGTCCCGTTTAAGTACCTGGAGTGCCGGTCACATAATCGCAGAACTGGACATGTGACATGACAGGTTTTGGTCACGCTCGCTTACTAACCAAAATGACCGTGAAAATCAAGCCTCCACGCTGTCATAATGGGCAGGTTATCACGTCATGACCAAATACAAGCATCCCATAACCGTATGTGGTTAAATTAGCAATCACCCTAACCAGTCACTGCAGACTGGTGTTTTGTTTTCCTTTAAAAAAGACTAGATTTGTCTCTTGTACAGTTGTTGATGAGATGTCAACACTTACACTTTGCTCAGTAATTTCTACACAATTTGTTGACGCATGTAACTTATACTGTAGCCCCTCTGACCTGACATGACAACTGAGAAGAAATTAAAATAATAACAGACTTCCTCCGTCTCAGATGTCTCCAACCAATTACAACGTCTTCATGACCTCTGTCAACAAGCAAGCCAATCACACCAATCACACCACAGCGTTTCACATAGCGACCTTTAGAGAATCTTGACTTTTCATTTTCTTGTCACCATGGTTACTAAGACGAGTAGTTAGCAGAGAACTGCTTTTAAGATAATTAAATATAGCAAAACCGAAAACTTCTAAACACGCAATAACAGCACTACTGTTAGACTGGATATTTTTGTTTACATATCATTTATTAATGATAACTTTTTCTGCACAAACATAGAACATACCTACCAAACAGCAGCAAAAGACATTCTATAAAACAGAACAAACACAATCAATGGCTTCTTTCATGCATGTGTGTCATCAAAAAATGAACTGATGGTTGCGGATAACTGAAAACATTAACCTCAAACACAACGGGCAGAATAAAATCTCTTTAACAGAAAATAAAAGCTGAAAAGAAGCACTACAACTTCAACGGAAACAAGATGAAGAAACAGCTTTTCACATTTTCATCCAAACATTCAGGGTTTGTAACTCGTTGCTCTCATTTCCCTTTTAAACACTGTTTTCCGAGCAAGTGTTTTCAGAAGTGAGTCAATGGAACTCCACACTTTTGAGAAGTTTCCGTGACGTCTCATGATTGACCAACACAGGATAAAACGGGAGGGCGTCTAATCTGTGTTTTCAAGCACCCAAAGCACTCAACCACACTGTAGGACGCGAGCACTTCTCATTTACTCATTTCAAGAAGAAACAAACACGTAGCGCCATCAATCGAGAAAACTTTGGTTCAAATAAAACACTCCGTAAAGCTAAACCAAGCGGAAACACATTCATGGTTTGTGAATTCACAAACCTGCCGTGCAAAACAATCTTGGATCCTGTTACAAGTACCAGGACCCTCCGAATTCGACCTCAAAATAAAAAAACACAAAGTTACTAAAAAAGTTGACAACGCAGTGTGGATTTAACTCAAGACAGCGGTTCTGTCAAACCCAAAGCTGTTTCAAGCTGCCCGAGACGCAAATGAAGACCCCAAAGTTAGTCTGAAAGCGTATATAGATTGAACATGATCTCTTGGCAGTGGTTGACATGTTTTACTGTTCGGTTATATTACTGTTAACAGACGACTAATTCACAGAACAGAAATGCATTTAGAGCAAAGCTGCAGTTCCTCAAACACCATTTTCGACTGTTTTAGGAAACGTTTCCCAACTGTCTTGGAGATGTTGGACTGATTGTCTCACTAAGAGAGTGACATTCCTGGCGCTAGCAGCAGTTTTTGAGGAATGAACGTGTATCCCAGTTTTCCGTGTGAGATCGGCGACAATGGCCTAAATACGAATAAAAGAATCTATAAAAAAGATCTATCCAACAGCCATACAAACATCTATCATAAAGTATACAAAATGTGTTCTCATAGATAATTAAATACACATATCGGATTTGAATATATTACATATTTTTAAGCACACACTTTTTTGTGTGTATAGACATTTCATATATATGTATATTTGTATTTATATATATATATTTATATATTTGTATGCAGGTCTAAGCATACAAAGAGGCCAGAGTGACAACGTGACGCTAAAGGTTTCTAAAAAACCTCTTACAACACACAACAAACAATTCCTTGCAAACCAGCTTCCGACCACAAGGGGGCGCTACCTCTCTCACTTTTCTGATGCACTCAGTCGTTTGGACTTTATAAAGGCCATTCCGTGAGTCCGCATGTGTGTGTTCAGGGCTCCCTCCGTTTCAAAGGTTTTGGAGCACACTTTGCATTGAGTGTCAGGAATCCCGTCATTCACTTCTGGGCTGGGAGTGTTTTCCTGTTGTCCGTTGTGGCGGGTGACTCCTTGCGGCTCCTTCAGCTTGTGGACGATGAAGAGGTGTCGGGCGAGGGAATGGTGCGAGGTGTAGCACAGGCCGCACTCACGACACTGGTAGGACGAGACGTGGGTCTTGTGCTGGGGAATGTGTTCGTGGAAACGCATGATGTCTTCGGTGGTGAAGCTGCACACGGCGCATTTGTGCGTTTTGAACACATTGATCTTCAGCTTCTTTAGAGGTTGTGAGGTGGAGGTCTTGACCCGTTTTTGTACAGGGGCCCCCTTTTCTCCAGGCTCCTCTGGTACCTCCTCAGCCTCAGGGTCCTCATCTTCAGGGTGGAGCTTGCGTTTTGGACTGGGTACCTAAGGTACAATAACAAAGCTTATTAAAAGCAACTGGTAAACCGTGGCGCTTGCAACGTCGAGGTTGTGGGTTCGACTCTAAAGAACATTGTAAAATGCATTCCATTAATGCACTGTGGGCTAAGCTGACTTCAAAACTTTAACCAAATTCTATGGCAAAATCAAAATGATTGGTTAATAAAAAATATGGTTTCACGATGTTGATTCAGGAACATTGCTTTTACATAGATTATATCATATAGATCATATTGTATAAATCATATGGATCATATTGTATAATTCATATAGATTATATTGTATAGATCATACAGATCATACTGTATAGATCAAATTGTATAGATCATATAGATCATACAGTGTAGATCATATAGACCATATTGTATAGATCATATAGATCACATTTTAAGATTGTCTATTGGTTACCTGCTCTTTGTCCACACTGGCCTCTGTAACCTTAGAATCTACCAGAAGCTTAGTCTCTGAATCTTTGAGGCCGTGCATCAGCTGAATGTGTTTCTCCTGCAGCAGCCGTTTGGTAAAAGTGCGACTGGGTTCCGGACAGTGTCTGTGGGAACCAAACAGATCCGTTTAAATGGAACCGAGTTCACCAGCAGGGACGGATCTCTGTTGTGATGGTCAGGAAACACACAATACTCACGGACATGTGTAGACCTTTCGCAGACCCTTGTGTTTGATTCTGTTGTGTCTGCATAAACTGTGGGAGGAGCTAAAGGATTTGTCGCACTGTCGACACGGGTGCTTTTTCAGTTGCTGAGAGAGAGAGAGACCGAGAGAGAGACAGAGAAAGAGAATGAAATATGTCAGCAATAAATCACATGGTAAATTAGTGGTATAACTGGGCACAAATCCAGACATGCAGAGCTTTTAGTCAATTCTGTGGGTTCACAGTGAACCAATTTGCATAATTCCTTTAGTGATGCAGGTGCCAAAAACACAGAAAATACATGCAACACTTCAACCCTTTAGAATCAAAACAACTTCAGGTCTTAGTTCAGCGATTAGCCTTTATTTTACCTTTCCATGCTCTCTCTTCATGTGGGCGATAAAGACTTCTTTCTGCGTAAACAGGCGGTCGCACACCCTGCAGGTCCAGCCAGGACAGGAAGTGGCGGCCGGAACCTTCTTGGGAACATCGGTCCCGTTACCGTTCTTCTTCGTTGGTGATGGCGGCTTCTTCTCTCCCTTTTCGACGCTGTTGATAGAACCGCCATCCTTCTGGTTGGGGCTCATGGAGTTTGTAGGTTTGGAGCTGAGGGGAAGATTGATGCCCAAATTGGGAGGACCCTCTATGGTCTTTAAAGTGCCGTGCATGGACTTAAAAATAGAATTATAACTGAATTAATATTCAGTATTTCATCCAAAGAATTACAATGCAAAAGAGTTTAATAAACACATAGGATATAACTTAATGTGTGCAGTATTTGAAGAACGACAAAACTATTGTTACTGACTTTTATATGATCCATCATAAGCTGTTTCTGGGCGTAGTGCATCGAACAATCAGGGCACTTAAAGACAGACACTTTCTGATTGGATATGTGCTGATCGAAGTGCGTGTAGAGCAAGGCCTGCTGGGTAAACACAGTATCACACATGGAGCATTTGTAGATCAACCTGCAAGGAAATAAATGCAAGAGTTAAAAACATTGTTCCATTGCTTGTGTTTCTGTAGCTCAACTGGTAGAGCACAATGTTAGCAATGCCATGTTCACTGGTCTGATTCGTAGCATGGTGTTTCATGCTACGTAAAATCTACAGCCTTAACGTCACCGGATAATGTCTGTCAAATGCATACACTACAGATTTCAACAGTTCAGATGCACAACATTTTCTATGTGGCTAATATTCATTATATTTGAGTGTTAAAAAACTCCTGTGGAGCCGTTGAGTGCCGCGGTGAAGAATGCGTTCTCGTTTATTAAACATCTGCATGCTCACATTGTCAGCGAGACAGATGATCATGTTTCCACCGTGGTTACAGGTGACACAGGAAGTATGAGCAAACCATCTGGTCTTTTCATTAGCAAGCGTTGATGAACATGACAAGCCTCATTTGGGGAGGAGAGTTCAAACAGAGGACACAGTAAAGTCACCGTGAATTATTTCTTTCTGCACATGATAAGGTCAGATGTGTTCCAAAGGAACCAATTCGACACACCTATTGAGTTTCCCTCCACTGGAACTATAACTGTGAGCTTGTTTTGTTATCTAGTTGGTAGCGCAAAGCTTATGTCAGCACACTTACAACTGAAAAGCTATACCCAAACATACCTTCCATCAACAAACGTTACATCTGCAGAGAACGTTTCACTTACACTAAATGTTTTTGATATAAAGTTACTGTTACTGCAAGAACGTTTTTTAAAAACTGAGAAAATGTTCTTAGAAAAACATTCTAAGAATGTTCCCTGTTAGCTGGGGAATAGATTCAAGACAGTGATTTTTTTTTCACATTTTTGGAAGACTTACTTTGGCTCCCCGATTTTAACTCCTGGGTGCTGGGTGTAGGCGTGAGAATGTGTACCAGGGGCAGATTTGAAAGCCATGGGGCAGATGGGGCATTTGTAGAAGATTTCACAGTGGGATCCCTGAATGTGAGACTTGAGAGCAGCGACATCAGCAAAGATGACGCTACAGTGTATACAGCTAAAACCAAAAGACAGAAAGTGTTACTTGTAAACATAAGCTCTTGTCACCTCTACAATCAACGGCAGTCACCGCTAATTTAGCTTCAATCAGGAATAAATGGCAGAATTATGGAAGTAGCTTTGATTGCGTTTTTGAAAGTGTTCCAATTATAACCAATTAAACACTTCCATTCAACGCTAATCAACACTATTTATTTCACCAGGCGTTTTATGCATAAGTAAGTGCTGTTAGGTCAACTTTGTGGTCAGCGAGTTAAATATCACATACATAAATTCCTGTTGATTATATATAAAGTCACGTCTAGGAACCAAAGGAAGTTTCTTAGAAGTATAAACTTTACTTTAAACCCCAAGAGTTACAGGAAGTGATGCGGTACTAACCGGTAGCCAACTCTGCGTGTGTAGTGGAGGCAGTTCTTGGTCACGTGGGCCTGGAAATGGACAGATCGACAGATAGCTCCACACTCAGGGCAGATGTATGGAGACTTGTGCTGATGGATCCTTTGATGAGAAGCAAAGCTACACTGGTTTGGCAGCAGCATTTGGCAAATGGTGCAGGTTTTCTATTTCAGTTGAAGTAAACAAACAGACAAGGTGAAATTTAAGATATTTTTCAACCCACTTTCAAGTAGCACTGTGTAAACCTGGCCTTTGCTGAAGACCTGGTTTAGCTAGTTTTTAGCATCCACAGCTAAAACAGATGACACACCAAATCAGACAACAGGCCAGTTCATTAGCAAAGCAGCCCAGGCTGACTTAAGCTATTTTAGAAGGTTGTATTGTATCAAAAATAAACTTTTAAAAATGAAAAACATTACCCACCTGTCCACCTGACTCAGCAGCCTGCTGGTAGTGCATAGCAAGAGACGACTCTTCCTGAAATGTCTCGCTACACTCCAAGCACTTAAGACTCGATCTGCAGACCTTGGAGACATCCTTATCCAGGGGCATGGCAGCCACAACAGGGGCTGAAGAAGGAGCAGAGATCACTGTGGTTGGATTTCCTTTACCTGGACTAGCTATTGCAGAAGCTCCAAGGCTAGCTGAAGAGGAAGGAGCACTGGAGGTTACAGAGGGCGCCAGGATCATCTGATCAGCTGGAATTGGCTTCAAGATGAGATGTGAACACTGCATGACAACACCTTTGTCTTTGTGGCCTCTGGCATGTGACAAAAGGCTACACTTGTTGTAAAACACAAGGTTTTTGGCGCAGTGGTTACAAGTGACCTCTATGCGGACACTTCTACGGTCATAATGCTGAGTGAGACTTTTTTCCAGGGCAAAAGAATCACCACATTCCAAGCATTTGTAGCCACGAGATGGTAAAGAAATACAAGCTGAGGTTGGAGGGCTGAGGTTGGGTACATAAACTGGCACTGGGTTAATGCTACTTAAAACCTTATTAAAAGCCTCTACCACAGAGTTCTGGGAACTGGTTAAAACCTGGACCCTGGAAAGTTTCTTCTGTTGTTGTTGGGCCAACAAGGATTGCTTGATGGGTTGCTGGGGCTTTGTCAGTACTTGGTGGAGCTCAGCCGCTGATGCATTCTGGGGTAGGAGATTTAAGTTGGTTAGGTGAACAGTCTTTGGCACAAGTTTGGTGTTAGCCAGGCTGGAAGCAGGCACCATGACAGTTTGTTGCTGAATGGCATTAGCAGCTTTGAGAATGGCACTACTGGCACTCTGAACAGATGCTGCCGGTATGACAGTGGCTTTCACAGTCGTGTTGTTGGCAAGTTTCAGGTTAATCACTTGAGAACCAGCCGTTTTGACAGCTGAGACCGGTAGGAAAGCAGTGGCCACTGGCTTGATGGTCACTTGTTTTGTTACCTCAATGGCAGAGCCTGCAGAAGTTGCTACTACTGTGGTGGGCAGAGATGTTCTGGTGGGAGATGAGAATACAGAAGGAGAGGTTGAAGAGGACAGCAGTGGTGAAACAACATTGGCTGAAGATTCTGTACCTTTCTTCAAACCTTCAGGATCTAACTCTGGCAGGACCCTGGTAACTGTTCTCTTAATTTGCCCCGAAGACGTCTTGATGGTTTTGATGCGGACTTTAGGAATGACTGGGATGGATCCTGCTGGAGATGAAGGAGAACCTTTACTGCTGCTTTCACTTGTAACACTGCAAGGGCTTTCAGGCTGTTTGGAGAGCACTTTCTTATGAAGGTCCAAAGCTGACTCCTGTTCTGGAGGTTTGTCTGGAACTTTTGGGATCTCTTTTGCTTCTCTGGGTGAATCTCGAGGCGTTGCAAGGGAATCTGGAGATTTTGTTTCTGTGCTGGCTTTCTTTGCACTAAGGGCAGCTATTGCTGCAATGCAAGATGAGAGCTTTGCGGATGATTTGGCCTTTGTTGCACTCATCCCAACAACTGACTCTCCATGCTCCTTCGTTTCCTGGGATCTGAAGATTTCCCTAGGGTGTTCTTCAATTTTTCCTTGTTTTTGAGGGTCACATAGGTTTGATTTTCTCAAAGTGCCATTGCCACTACTATTCTCAACTTTCACATGATTGAGGTTGCCATTCGTTTTAGGCCTTGATAGGCCATCTGTTATGGAAGGCTTGGTTTGAGGACCACAGGGCTCTTCCGTTTTTGTGCTCAGACCTGTAAGAGGGTTTGGTCTGAATGGTAAACTGCTTTGTTTGTCTGCAGGGTCATCTACTTCAATCTTGTCATCATCGTCAAACTCCTCAGCACTGGAGATCGGACTAAACTGGTTGAACGTTGAAATATTTCCAGCGATTCCGTGAATTTCACTCTTTTGAAGCTTGTCACTGTCTTTGCTGTATCTGTTGTTGGGTGCCATGGGCAAGAAACCGTTGTGCAGTCCATTCCCAACAGAGGGGTGGACATCCTTTTCTGAGAAAGTATGTTCACTGGCATCAAAGCTCCGAACATTCTTGACAATGACACTAACCCCAATGTCTGGACCCGAGGTGACATGGGCGTCCTCTTCATGGTGGACACTGTGTTTGAGTTGTCCATCATGGTCATCGTGGCCAGACTCAATCGCAGCCTTGGGGTCAACCATATCAGGAATGTCAAATGCTGCAAGCAGGTCATCGAAGTCTGGGGTTTTCATGTCACCCATGGTCTTAAGGGAATAAGCTGGAAACCTTTGGGAAACAAAGAAAGAATTTTCATTTATTTAAGAATTTTCAACAAATTTTCAATACATTAAAAATTTTAATGTATTGTTTCTGTAGTTCTATTAATAGAAAACACACATACTGATAAAATATATGTAAAAAACACTGAAAGTTGCTAATATTGACTGACAAATGCATAAATGTGTATATCATATACAAAAGGCAATAGAGTTATCCTTTTACCAGTTTGTAATCTTCAAATATATAAACATGGTAAAATGAAACATAACAACATTTATTGTACATTTAAACTGCAGTTTAACACCAAAGCTACTTTTTAACATATGAAAACACTTCACACAATATATTATGCTAATCATTTGCAGTCAGACATAATTCAAAAATAATGAATTATGAAAATGAAAAAATTCAAAATATTGACCAATATATCAGCCATGAATTTCTTTACACTAAAGTCACCAAAACCAAAATGGAGCTAAATTGTGGCTCCAAAACAGTCATTATGAACCAAACCATGGCACTTGCATATCATTACATCCCCACTAATGTGCTACATTTAAACCAGCCAGTTGATACCAACACATTAATGCATTTTAATATGCAAATGTAAGTTATTCAAAACTAAGCTGTAAATTAGTTTAACTACAACTAAAATAGCTGAAAATGGCTTATTAATGTACAATAAGAAAGACACAAATACAATACATAATTCCCTGAACAGATCGCAGATTAAAAAACACTATCATTACAACCTCAAACCGGTTGATGCCCACTAAAGACACACATACCAGTTTTCTATGCAAGAGACACCATATTGAAACTATTAAGCTTAGACACGTTCACATCTATCGCAAAGGCAGACTGCAAACACAGACAGACATAACGCTATTTCATCCTATGGAATGTGCTGGGAAAATAATTTAATCACAAGGGCAGCTGTGTTATGCTAGCAGGGCTAGTCACCCCCATTTTGCCTGTGGCTGCGCCTGCATTCATTGCGATGTGAGAGAACGCTGCAGCCCTTCCTCCATTACAGCTCATAACATCTGCACGCACGGCTACGCAGGGCCAAGACGGCCTTCCCAGAACACAATGGAGCCAATGTGCTGAGGGGTGCAAGCAGAGGAGCGGCAAACAAAAGGACAGAGAACAAATGAGAGAATAACGCAAGAACGTGAGTGTTGTAATGACAGGCAGCGGACTGCTTAAGCTGGTATGAGGCCTAGACGCATTTACACCACACCGCTCGAGCAGAGCAGCTGTTTTCCAACGAGGGCGTCGCTCAGAGCAAAACAGACGTGATTTTCAGAGCCTTTTTTTCCCAAAAAGCCTTCAAAATCAAGCTGTGTAGCTCAATCTATACTGAAACAACACAACACGGTGCACACAACAGGCCCTGTTTGACAAACACAAGCAGAACAAATCTGTGTGTAAATTGTGCAAATTCTTATTTATATTTATTATCACATTTAATTGAATGGGACAATTACCGTACAGATAGATTTATGAACAATTTACACACACATTTATTCTGGTTTCACAGATAAGGCCCCAAAAGAGCAAAAACAACAATGCAAAACACACAGCAGTGGTAACATGCAAATTAGCCACTCCTCACCCTCAGCGTACCGAGAAATCTACAGCATATCTTGCTTTCCTTCTCCTCCTTTTCTCCTTCCTTCCTTCCTTCCTTTATTCTTTCTGTTTCTCTCCCTCTTCTCCACCTCCACAACAAAACACCACCACCACCTCCCTCCTCCCTGACATCACAGAAAAAAATCCTCCTTTTGCACCAGGAAGGGCCCACCAGGAAAACGAGGGACCACCACCTTTTCCACGAGGGACATCACGCCCAGCATTTCTCAAAGGTGCCCATCATCACAAAACTACAGTGACCAGCATTGCAGCCCATCACCTTGTCTGCTAAGCTTTCATAAAAGGAGCTGCCTCCCTTCTTGACGGGCATAACAGTGTGAAGGTGTGCAAAAAACGTCTCCATGGTGCCCTTGCATGGGGCTACATCACTCCTGAAGACCCTTGGAGCAGTCGGCTATCTGCCTGTAGCACAGCGACTGTATTGTTACCCAGCCTCCTCGTCTGCCTCAAACCGGTTTCAACCGGTTCCGGTCACCCTGCATAACGTGTGTGCTGCAGTGCAGCCACACTGGAGACCCAGGACTCTCTGCCTGCTTGACATCAAATCTTCCAGATTTCTGCAAAAAATCTCACTTTCAGGAGGTGTTAATGTCATGGGCAGCGGTTTGGAGGAGGTACGTGTTCAGAATTAGTCTGGAATTCATGTTGCCGAGGTAAATCATAAACTAGGCCTGAAAAACAGAGACTATTGAGGGCGTTTATGAAGAAAACATGCACACCAGAGGTTCAGAGGTGGTTTATGTGGATGGATGGACGGACAGATGGCAAGAGACACAAAATGCAAGACAGACAACAGACGCACATTCCAAAGGAAAACCACAAACGCTGTGTAAGCCGAAAGAACAACACCCTGCCCGTTTCCTGATACACAAAGCAAGACAAATAGATAGCAAGTAAAATTTAAACAGGCTCAGTACCTGACCTCTCTTTGAATGTGCCTCTTGGTTTTACCCCATTCTGCAGAACTGAATTGGCTTGTCTGCCTACCCTCTCTCTCTCTCTCTCCCTCTCTCTCTCGCACACACAGACACACACTCTCCATGGTCCCTGTTCTTCTCTTTTATCCACTGTCCCTACTTCCTTTCCTGCTTTTTTTCCTCAAAAAAAGAGAGGGAGAGAGGAAAGAAAACGGATCTTCGTCAATTAAAATAGCTGCTCTTTATTATTCTCCAGCCCTGAGCAAGGAGTCTCTGAAAAGGAAAACAATGGCTGTGACACACAAACAGACACAAAAACAGGGAAAATGTAGGTTCTCGCCCTACCCTGCCTCTCCGTTCGCCCACTACCAGGAGACTCTGTGAAAAGGCTTGTGTCACGAGTCACACCAGCCAGGCCTGATTCAGTGATTGTGACTTGTTCCCTCCACAGTACAAGCCTGGATCATGGAGCCTTTGCGGACGCAAGGCACAGCAACAAGGAAGTGGGATAGCTTGCTAACAAGCAGCCCTGGCCTTTTGTCTCTGTGTGCGCTGGGGGAGGGGGGCACTAGTTGAGACCCTGCAGTCACCACCAGAGAGGAGAACAGATTTGAGGAGAGAGAGATACAGCTGAGCAGAGATGGAGAAGAAATGAGGAAACATGAGAAGTGGGGCTGTAAGGGGAGACGTGAAAGGAGAAAAAACAAAAGCCCATGATGACTCTGGCTAGCTTGTACCAAACAAAATGGAGTCAAATAATGCGTGTTGTTTTGACACACAAGTGCAAACAGTAACATTTTTACACTGTTATTTTCTTATCATTCTTCTCAAATTTGGATTCTACAGGCGTGTTAAACAGATCATTGCATTGTATGCTTTATAAAATCCTATTCTCAATACACAAAATACTCTGTGGCCACATGCAGCGTTACGAAACACCGTAAATCAAGTCTGTATTGTTGTGATTATTTCTTCATTATGGCCCTGTGACATCACCTTTAGCATTGTGTTACATTAACAGTTATGTAAATAGAAAAGTAAGTCACAGATGCTTTAACCAAGCAAATATAAACTCTAGATGCACATGCAAGAAAGAGCAAAAACACTGAACTCAAGACCTGAGAACCATCAAACATCTTATTGACCCCCAGACCCACCGGCCAATAGCGAGGCAGCGCTGAACTTGTGAACTCTGACCTTTAACACCGAGATAATATTTCGTGTGGATAGCACCTCTTGTTAAAAGAAGAGTGCTTTTAAAATGAATAATTTAAAACAATGTTCAAAGATTCAGTAAAAGGCAAGCGTGTATTTTTTAATGCTTTTTAATGCTTTTTTTAATGCTTATGCTTTTGTAAAGACTAACTTTGGCCTGATATCTGTGGCCTGCATGTTTATTTAGCCCAGGCCCATTAATTATATAAAGATTGACTTATTCACTTCTGTGATGAATCTGGAAAACTGGAACGAGAAGAATTAAAATGCATGTGACCACTGCACAACAAACCAACACACTGCAGTTACAAAGGCACAAAATTCAGCTCATAAAATCTGACCGCAGCCACACTACACCAAATAATGCATGAATCTCATCCACCACATGCTATTATCCACAACCGTCCAGGCCTTGTGCGAGCAGGAAAACACACAATGACAGCGTTTGGAAACATCCTTTCAAAGAGCAAAATAACAGACGCTGACCTACCTGGGTGGGTTACTGAGTGAAAGGGCCGCGTCTCAATTAAACGCTTGCATGTGAGGGACCCTCATCGGCAGGGCGGCAAAGGACATACAAAAGGCAAGAAGGCCAGCCATGATTCTTGCTGCCACCAAATGCATCAGTGCTTTCATCAAAACAGCAGGACCTAGAATGACAGACATCATCAGTATGCATGGAAATGGGACAAACATTGCAGTGCTGTCAGAAAAAACGTTTGCAAAACGTTGCCCATGACAGCACAACTCGCACTGATCGACAATACGTGGCTTTCCCCCCGCCTGCCTGCCGAATACAGCAGCAAGACATGGAGAGACGACTGCTGCCCACCCCCGAGATGCACGAGCGACCACGTGACCGGCGGCGTCCTATTGATTCCTCACATGCGTCATGATTGTGACACTTTGACGTCACGGTGCAATTCGCGCAAAGTGCGCGTCATCTTATTAAAGGAAAACACGAGGACGCCGTTCATCTCCTCGTCCTCTTGAAGTCATTATCCCAAACATTCCCACCATTCAGTGCTGCCCTTCCGATCTCTCCCGACAAACGTCATTTAAAGCCGTTGTGACATCGACATGATGGACGATTACAGGGATTGTTGGTTTTGTGACACTTACCCATGAATCACTGCGGCGATGAATCCTCGCAGTTCTCGGGGCGGATCTAATATCTAAACACGTCCCCTGCGATTTAGGTTTTAATGACAGTATATAGGCATTAAATGTTATGTGTTGGGGTTACAGATGCATTGCGCTTTTGTTAAGGTCGTTTATGTACGTCTGGTTTGCGGATCAAACCTGAGAGGTTTCCCATGAGTCTTTGCGTCACACATCAGCAATGTGCATGTAGATAAGCAGGAGTTTCCGACAAACAACCTGATCTCATGCATCTGCCTGTACATAACCACAACTTAAAAGTGCTAAATGCTTATAATATATATATATATATATATAACACAAGCTGTGAGCAAAAATGGTGCATATTGTACATAAAGACCTATTTTTAGCCAAAAGTCAATTTTAAAGGACAACAATAGCCTAAAACCTAAGATAGATGAGTGACAGACAGAAAAGACGCTTAACTTAATGTCATTTATCTTGACATCTTTTCATTACTGACCTTTTCATCTTTAATCTGTGTTTTTTCAAAATAACCACTCATTTGCTCGGCCTGAGGCATTAGAAATGGCTTTAATAACAGATTGAAAAAGCATTTATTGCGTTGTGGTTGTTACAAAAGATACAATACAGTACTTTTTTATTTTTTGCTGTGACAGCAACACATTAGGGCTTTTGTGTGGTGAATTGCACTAGCAAACATGATGGAAATATGATAGACGGCACATCACTGTCAGTGTCACATTATTCAAGTTTCAAGACAAAATTCTGCTTCCCACAGGCATGAAAATCATTTTGCCTTCAGATGGTTATTAACCGCTCAGTCAATGGCCTCAAGCAGCCACATTTTCAGCTTTCAAAGCAGATAATTGACAGTCTGAAAGCCATTAACAAAATGTGTGATATGTTTTTAAAGCAACATTTTTCTCACAGAAACAGACAGTCCTTTTAAATGGCACAATGGTTTCCCTTTTGTCCTGTTGAATATGAAAAGTAGACAGTTTTATGGTATTATAATTGTCCAAAACAAATGATTGTCAATGTGTAATTTTAATTATAGTTCCACATGCAACATATAGGCAATAATGATATTTATGGCAAAAAAATAAAGAAATGAAACATTCAGATAAACATGTTTTCATGTTTTCATATTTTCCTAAATAATACTTAGCTGTCACTGAGATTTTAATATTATTACAGTTTCAACTATCATACTGCAGTAAGGCTGTCAGGCTTGTAAATAGATATATATATAGATAGATAGATAGATAGATATATAAATAGATATTAGCAATAACGTGAGGTCGGTAACACACCAACTGAAAATAAATGGTTCCATCTAGTGGTGAATTTGAGATATTCATCAGGTCACAAGATTAAAGTGTTTATGGGATCTGTTTATAGAAAATATGAATAAAAGTTTAACCTCAGACACATATTGGGGGATCCTGTGCGTTGCATTTTAATTTCACTGCCAGTTATAACTTATTCCGAATGTATCTTAAGACCTTAATGCCATTTGTTTGCATAATAACCTTTAATCAATAATAAACTAAACCATGATGTGATTTACACACAGTCACAGACTTAAAGCTTCTTAAATAGACTTTTAACATCAACAGAATCGCTCGGTTGCACAAAATGTTTTTTGTAGATGTAAAAAGTCAACAGGCTACATAAAATGTAGAAAGAAAAGCTTCTTTAAGGAACTTTTGCCTGAAAGGTTCATTGGAGAACCAA
Source organism: Yasuhikotakia modesta (assembly GCA_036877545.1). Taxonomy (NCBI): domain Eukaryota; kingdom Metazoa; phylum Chordata; class Actinopteri; order Cypriniformes; family Botiidae; genus Yasuhikotakia; species Yasuhikotakia modesta. The sequence continues at coordinate 21,879 of JBAJNP010000808.1, read as the reverse complement.
ATGCACACACACACACACA
>JBAJNP010000808.1:0-21745 GCA_036877545.1 Yasuhikotakia modesta | reverse complement strand
CATACTAATATGAAACCAATAAGATCACTCAGGTACACAAGTACAGCACTTAAAGAAAAGCTCATATCACCATCTGCATGCGTGTATTGTTCAAATGTTGGTTTTTCCAACCCCATGCAATCGCAAGCAACAAAACCCAACAAAGCTATTCATTCACAAACCCATGAATGAGATTGTCGCGCACATTGTCTTCGTTCAGTGACGTTGAATGCCGGCATTAAAGTGTGTTTGTCGAGTACTGAGGACATTCATTTAATAAGGCGTTTTGTTCTTGTTCATTGCTTGTGTCATGTGTTTGTTTTTGGAGATTTGTCGGAACATTTATTCCGCTTTGTTTGCTTCCTGAAGGGTGTGAAATGAACAGCTGATATCGGCGATGAGTGCGAAGCGATTGTAGATCATAGTGGAAACGAATCAATAGCGTTGATGCCCAATTTGCATCACAAAGTCTTTAAGAAACCATCAATTATTTTGCATATTTTGTATTTCTTTTTAAAATATTAGTTTATTATACTGTAGATTATGAGTTTGTAACTGGCAATATATGTTGACAAACAGGCCCTTTAGAGCAACTGGTGTCAGTGACTTGGCTGCTATATCCATGATCACAAACGATCATTATTATTTACTTTCACTTTCGTTATTTCTGACATTTTTGTCAATGTCATATTCTGTGAGTCTTTAAAATGCATCGGTCCTCTATTGCACCAATGGCACGAGAAAACCATTAAAATATATTTTTACCCTTTTTCTAATACAACGCCGATGACACTTAACATTCAACCTGTCTTGCAAACATAATAGCCCGTGGATGAGATAATGACAGGTTATCTCAACCTGACAAACTGATGTTTTATGTTAAGTGAGTGCAAGGGGGCATTAAACTTCCCTCCTATTACTCCTCACAAGACATCTAACCTTGGCACGACGACCATTGTTTGTACAGCACACGAAATTATCACGTCATTATCTTCTCACTTTGTAAGTGCATGTCGTCACGGGAGCATATAAATGAAGCCATGATGCACACGCACCGTTAGAGGGACCTATAGTGTTCATATCTGGTCAAGCTATTAGGAATATTGACCAGGGGAGGTGAAGTGAATACAGTCTTACATGGGCGTTATGTGCGTCGTATGGAAACACAGATTCGCCGTATCAATAACTCTGGTTTTTGTGCTCTGCTTGTGCTCTGATGCGTCTGACGGTCCCCAGCCCATTGGAAAAGTGTATCCACGGGGAAACCACTGGGCTGTAGGTGAGAATAAAACATATATTTAATACTACTGTGTATAAACCACCGCAATTTAATGTTACAGTACATCTGACTGTACATTTCATTGTATTGTTGTTGCATGACGTGTTAGATAACTTTTTAAAAAAGAGTAAACATGCATTATATTTTGTTTTTATGTTTAGTATCTTGCCTCGTAAACCCGATGTAACATAACCTGCAACTGTAATATATAACATTAGGTTTGACAGGAATAACGTGAGAATGACGTGAGGCTACTGCAAAGGCTTTAATAAATATATCACAGGCAGTTTATCACAGAGAAGTGATTGCAATTTTCTGAAGTGTCACTTATAAGCTAACTTGAGACTTAAAGGGTCTTTTACTAAGCAGCTCTAATGTATTAACTGGTTAAAGTGTATGTGTGTTATTATATTTAAACACAAAAACAGGCATGTATCGTACTTATATGTAGATTATAGCTGCATTGATACGCAGAGTTTTGTGTTTTATTCATTTTTTTATTCATTTGTTCACAACATGAAGAGATTATGAAACGGTGGAATATTTTAGCCCAAACATGTTTTTGCAAACATCCAATATCCCACGTTTAATAGCTTTTTTGTATAAATAACTGAGAAATAGTTTAAGTTGCATATGTTAATATTTTAGGCCACTTGATGGGCAAGAAAAGCACGGATGAGCAAAACAAATTTCAGGACCCGGAGGGTGAGAACTTTATAGCGGCTGTAGATGCGTATTTACAGCCGGACAGAAACTCGGACCCGATGTTACTGCGGATCCTGGAGGCGCTAGTGAGAGACCAGACGGACGCGAGGAGCGCGCGCGACAGCGCTCCGCAGAAAGACGCGTCGCACCTGCTGCAGCGCCTGATGGCAGCGGGGCGTCAGGAAAGTCGCGACAGTGATCGGCAACTCAAACGGGTAACAACACGGGAAAGAATGAGTTAACATGACGCATGCGTTAATGCTTATGCGTTTAAAACGCATGCAAACGATGCATGCGAGGTGCGTGTAAAGTCGTGTGCAGTTTGTGCAACTACACGAAGTGCATACAGTGGATTTAAAAAGCATGCATTATTGAATTTTTATATTTAGTGATGTAAGTATGTAGGTTTTGGCATACTTTAAATGGTTAATATACCTAAACATAGGCTTATTCATGCATGTTTTAGAAACACACGTTTTTGTTGTTTTTATATAGGTGGAGGAGTTATTTTTACAGGCTTTAGGTTTGAAAGATGAATCCAGCTGAAGACAAATTCTTCTAAGACTGTGTTTTGAAGTCCTTGAAAATGACGTCATCGCTGTCGACCGTCTGTCAGAAATGAATCTCTTTATTCAACACGATATATAAAGGAGCATGTTATATTTTTGTATGTAAATCTCTATATGAAACACATGTTAACGCAGTGCCATCGTTATGTACATTTTACGATGTTGTTTTATATAAATCCATTCACATCTTGATAACTCGTTTTACCATCATATGTTGTCATAGTCAACAGTAATAAACTTGGACTTGTTGGGCTGTCTGTAGTAGAAGTATTTAGAAATGCATTTAAATATGAATTACTTTATTTCTATCGTATGCATTAAACTAGTAAAGAATAATGGGTCAAAAGGAAACGGATGAGAAACTTAATCATAAATACTGGTTACGATTTACTAACTATAAACTGTTTATTAATCCAGCACTTAGTTCAATGAGTTGTTCAATCCACACTAATAACCATCCGTGCAACCAAATCACAACCTTTGCATTGTTTGTGCCAACTGAGATGAAAATGCTTTCTGACGTTCATACACCATGATGGGTTCAATAGCAGAGCCTGACGTGTCGCACAATAAAGTCACTCTCATTCGGTTAAGCTCATAGTTTCACAACCAGAGCCATCAACAAATGCCACATTAAATGTCACGATATTTATCTCAAAGACATGCATTCAAACATGAAACGTCCGGACATGTTGGGTAGGACATTATTTTCCCCCATAAAGCACGTGTTTAAAGTTACCATCCATAAGTTTAATTCTCCCCGCAGCCTGTGAGTGAAACAAACAATTGCAGGATACTTACTAAAGCTGTTTTCTTATCGGGGAGCCCAGTTTAAACTCTATGGTAGCCGGATCATTTTGTGTTTGCATTTCAGCATTTCCTGCGAAATGTATAAGATGATAAATCTGTAGGGCATATTATAAACCTAAAGTTTATAATATGGCATCGTGTGGGACACACTGATCTGTGATGCTCAGTTATTGAGTTTTGTTGGTTTTAACCAAGAAACGACGGATTGCAGCGTCTTCACACGTTTCCAAATGTAACCACGAGAGGTCGGTATAATAAACGCTAAAGAATGACCTCCAGGTTTAAAAGAAGTCAAATGAGAGTCTTCAGGTCTGTATGTAAGACTCTCTTACATGGCAACTGATAAAAAGAAATAGACATTATTTCTATATTATTTCACATTTTAACACAACATAGTTTTCGTTAAATGTCACCTCACAGATCTTTTCTTATTCCCTGTTTTCCCTATAAACACCGATTCTGTGGTTCCTATAGACAGTTTTAGAAATGCACACATGCAGTAAAAGCTACAAGAGACAGACGCAATGCGTTTAATGTTTTAATGAACTTTTTCTTTATAAAATACAAGATTTATCTGTACAATGTAAGAACATGGAAGTGGCCGGATGTATTTTACACGAATTACATGAATTGTCAATACATAGATTACTCAAATTAAAATGCATGTATCTTTAAATCCTTTATGCTATCCGTGGTTGAATAAAATGTCTACAAAATGACTTGCAAAGTTACAAATATTACGATTGTCTGATATAATTTGCAAGAGGTCTTCATTAAAACATTTATGAATTGTGATTTAAAACAGCAACAAATGTAGATTAATCTTTACACAGATTTACATTCACAGTGTACAATCTTCAACTGTGGATTTTTGAAGCCGATCAAGGTGCTAAAATCTCTCAGGATGGCTTGAGAATTGAATGATGGCCACTAATGTCTTAAACACCACATGCGATGCATTTTCAATGCAAGTCCCGCAACGTGTAAATCTACCACGTTTTCCCTATGGACTGTATGTGCTCTTTAGCTTTCATCCTTAGCGAGGCGATGCTTGTGTTCCGTGGATCTGCGTCTTCCAGTGAAAATTTATCCATAAACCCGGAGCACTGATACGCGGGCGGAGGGGGGCACACCGCCCCAATGTGGGGCAGAGGGTGGTTGATCGTGGGTGACCCGAGGAACTGTGGAGGGGTGTAGCTGGCCGGTACACCGTGTTGAGGGGCGATGAAGCTGGGTAGTGATTGTAGCGGAGAGGTGGAGGAGGCGATGGGTGCAGTCAGCCAGGGCTCCAAAGGCAGACCACTGCCCAGGGACAGTGGCCCAGATCTGGGGATGGACAGGATGGATGATTCCTGGAGCTTGATGGAGCTCACCTCCAGTTTCTCTTGGCGACGCCACTTAGCGCGGCGGTTCTGGAACCAAACCTGGAATAAAGAGTTGGAGAAACTTAACTCACAATAAAAGCACAAACACTTTATCCCATTTTGAGGGAAATTTAAAAAGTCAGCAAGTTATTATGCATTTCAATAAACTGTCTTTACTAAACATGCAAATCATTTGTTATGCCTGATGTCTGAATTAAACAAAACTTTCAGATATTACAATAGTTATGTTTTCATTATTTGGTGGCTAAAAAAATAATGTTAAAAAGACTAAACAAGAGCTAAGGTTTCATAGATATATTAAAATATCTATAATTAAAAACAACCTTCATTTGTTGTAAGTTAATTTCATTGCATGCATTTAATAACACGCAGTAACGGAGTGAATTGCACAGGCCAATAAATCTTTAGGCATAAAGATTTTGCACAAACAAAGTCAGTGTGTGTGTGTGTGTGTGTGTGTGTGTGTGTGTGTGCTCACCTGTACTCGAACCTCGGGCAGGTTGACTTTGAGCGCGAGCTCCTCTCTGCTGTACACGTCGGGGTAGTGCGACTTCTCAAACGCGCGCTCCAGTTCGTGCAGCTGAAACGTGGTGAACGTGGTTCGGTTCCGTCGGTGTTTTTTCTTGGGATTCTCGTCGTCTGATAGTTTACCGCTGTCTGCGTCCGGCAGGTCCGGACTGACCAAAGTCCCGGATCTACAAACACCTGTGAACGAAATTGCATTAGTAATTTGCATCTGTTTTACGATTTAAAACATAGGACAAATTTTTTAACTTTAAAAAAGAGAAAAAATACCTGTAAAAATTAGGTAAATACACGAGTAATACATTAAAACTTTAAACTACTCATATTTTGTCTTTCAATAGTTAGTTAGTTAGTTAACAATCAGTTTATATATCTGTAAATCTGTAAAACTTTTTCACGTTCACCATAATGTCTGTTAACCGTCTAACTTTAACAACAGAATAAGTGACTTTAAGTGTTTCTCACCTTCAAAGTTTTTGGAGTTACTTGTTTCCTTTTGAGGGGACGCCAAAACCCCGTTGGTCGCGTTTTCAATGTCTTTGATCGGCCTTCCTGATCCATAGGAAAACATATTCTGGAACATATTATCCCCTTTAAATCCCAGAATGGATTCGATGCTGTGGACGCGCGTTTGGGAACCGGGGCTGCGCACCAAGCGCGCAGACGGAGAGAGACGCGCTTCCATGTCTTGTGACTGTGATGCAACAAGCCGCATTGAACTTTTCGATAAGAAATAAAAGCACGGAAAGTTTCAAGCTAAACTTTTTTGAGGTTTTATATAGGCAATAATAAATTGTTAAAAAAAGTCTGCCTTCAATATTCCAGGCTGTCCCGGCGGAAACAAATCTTGCAAGCTCTCCAATGGTTCTCCCGAACTCAGTGAGGATGCAGTGGCCCCCGGGCCTTATATAGGGACCCCATGACCGAGACCCTATTGTGCGAGTGACGTCCCCTTCAGCACGTCAAAAAACGTCAGAAGGGCCCAAATGAGAGATCTGGTATTGTCTCAGTGCGTTTAACTCGTCCCACAGTGCGCTTTATAAACCGTCTTACATAAATCTTAAGTCATCTCTCCAGATGTCTTCATCACGACGGCCTGTAGAGATGAAATGAACTGGGCTGGATTACATCTTTAAAATCATATTTATAAAAATGACACTCGCTGTTTTTAAACAGGCTACTGTGGGAGATTGTAAAAATATTGGTAACATTTTACTTCACCTTAATGACTAATTTATTAATATTAGTTAATGCATTAGTTAACATAAACTAACAGCGACATTTGTACAAAATTTGTTGGACTTTGTTAATATTAATGAACACAAATGCAATTGTTTTATATGATAATTCCTTTATTAGTTACAGCATCAATGTTCAACAACTTTAAGTGTTAATATATGATTTAAAATACAAATATTGCTCATTATTATACATCACATAGATGCATAATAACATATTTAGCTAAAGTTAAGCTTATATATAGTTAGTTAAGCTAAAATGTAGTTAATTAGTTAACAAATGGAAACAAAGTGGATACAAACAGAGGCTCTACAGCGATAGTTTGGTGAGTTTGCACCCAAACTCGGTTAAGTCTTCACTTCGAGTGCTTTTTGCATTGGAGGATTTTGTTACAGGAACAAAACACATTGAGGTGCAGTTAATTGGAAGAATTTGTAAACTTCCTCAGCATTGAATAGATACGTGTAAATAGCCCCGAACAAAGACTGACAGCAGGCTGATAATCCGCAGGACACACGCTGGTTTATGAAACACTTTCCCCGTCGCCCGGCTTTTCCCTCATTACAACATAATGTTAGTTTTTCTGCATGCATTCAAAGATACGCACGTGAATGACACTGAATGTATATGTGAATGTGAACATATGCTTGGGGTTAATTTTCTAAACCTTCCTGGTATCGTTCAACTATTTTCATGTAGTGTCAAGTTTATAATTTGTTGAAAAAATGAATTTTTGTCATGTTTTATTTGAAACACACACACACACACACATATACGCAATAATCCACACGCATTACAGTATTATACATATATGCATGTCACTTTATATATGTCATATTATACATGTCACTGCTGGATTGTTCGCTGTCATACCAGAAAACAAAAAAATCACAGCATCACAATAATCTCATTCCGTGTGCAAAAAGCAGAGGGATTCAAACCGAGTAAAGCATCTGTTCACTTTATTATAAGTTAAAAATAAACAGTGTTACCTTACCTATATTTACAGATACAACTTCTAATGTATATAGACTGAAAGACACTCGAAAATTCGCAGACTTTCACCATTATTACAGTGAACAAACGTGGAAAATGGGGGAAAACGGGAACTAAACTATAACATTATTTATTCAAAACATATAAAAGAAAAATCTGTACACCCGCAAAACTGGGACCAATGCAAATGTCATTCATTAAACGCAACTTAACGTGTAGCTAAAGCGCTACATAACTGAACACTTCTCCTCAGCTTTGGACTTCATCTCAGTGAAGGTGGCAGATGCTTTCTCCTTGATCTGATCCATGTCCATGTTCTGCAAGTTCTGCATCTGGCCCAGGATGGAGTCTTTCTCCTCCTCTTCTGTAGCATCTTCATCCACCATCTTCAGAAGTTCCTCAGGAACATCTACATCATCTCCTGCCATCTGGATCATGTTCTCGTCCTGCTCACTCTGAGGAACCAAACATCAGACGTTCAGATGTTAAAATCAGATGTTAACCAGCATATAAAACATCAACATCTATTAAAACAACAAAAAAACGATTCATCCAGAAACGTCAGAGGAACGTTAAATGGTCAGAATCACTTCTTTCTTTCATCGACCATTGAGCTGTTTGTCTTTTGGATTTAAACTTTTCAATTCATTTCAGACACTTAGTGCCTTAATCTGTCTTTCAATTAGTCCTTCACAGGAAATGCTTAGAGCTACACAAAACATTCACTGAGGAAATACCCGCTTAACTTACCCTGTAAAGTCTTTGTATGTTGAAGAATATAACAAGTATGCAAGTTTTATTCACAAATTCTGTTTTGTTCGTTTCTTTTCCACAATAAATGTTTTAAACCAAACTGACTTTATTTAGCACATAAGATATAACTTGTTGCCTTGTTGTGGAGTCCCTAAAACAGTCCCTTATAATAATCTGTGCCTGTAATTTTGTAAGACAGAGAATATAATGAAAAGCAAAAATAACTATATAATTGACACATTTAAAGTTATGAAGAATTTATCAAGGAATTTATGTATTGAGAGAACAGGCAGTGGCAAAATGGCCCTTACTTTGGGAAGCCGATATTTATCTCGTAGACAAACCCTTAAAGTCGCCCTTTCTGCTTTCTTGTGTAAGAAGTCGGCATCCCTCTCCATCCTGTGAAACAGAAATATTCAACCGGTTACGACACGTTAAAGGCAAACATCTCAGCAAATATATTCATCTTCCATAGCTGTCAGTAATTCCATACAGTGGATAAAATCTCATCCTTTATTTGATGTTACAGAAAACATCGCCCTAAACATGTAGAATTTGTCAGTGGAAGAGATGTGTGTGACAGGACACTGTTAAACAAACGACACGCTTTAGATCAACAGCTTATTTGGAGATAAAGAGATTCTGTGTGCTACTAAGACCAAGGAAAGCCATTCTCTTAACTAGTTTGTCCATAACAACTACATTAATAACCCATGGATGTCTGAACAAAAGTAACACAAAGCTCTTCAGATGTTTAGATGTAATCTCTCAGGCGATGTGTGTTTATTGGTTGAACCATCTGTTTGTAACCTGGTCATATTGCTGGTTAAGTGATGCTAGTTGATAACTCATCTCATCCGAACGTGAATAACATCAGATTTTGGGATTAAGCTCAAAATTGACGTAATCCTACCTCAGATACATTATTCTGGAGAATTTAATCCACACAGTGTAAAAGGAAAATAAAGTGGCTTTGACAAGTTATTTGTTAACCAGTTCCACAGTTTTTACAGTTATGTCTCATTCTTAAAATATCACAGAACTAGATTTGCATATTGAATCTATTCGACAACAGAATATCTGCAAGGTGTCCAAAATTAAATCATTTTCAATTTAAAACAATACACAGTATTAAACATTAATTCAATAAAAAGTCCTTGTTCATAACATGTTTTATGCTGGAATGTTTTAGGCATAAACTACAAGCATAAGAACTGTTAGTAGTTGTCATGGCCAAAACAAACGTCATCATTGTATTAATCTGTTATGCAATCACTTTCTTTAGTTCATGGCCAGTACAGAATGATAAACACTGTAAAGATTTTTTTACCATATACAATGAGCTCAGACTTCAGTCTGAACAGTTTTAAGTTTTATTGTATAATTAACTGTAAATTAAACAAAGTTTTCTCTGTTAACAACAAAGCAAAATGGCTGCCAACCGTGGTATGGGACAAATACTTTAAATAATACATATAATTTGGTGTATTTCAAATGTACCCAAAGCTAAAATTCTCTGATACCTTTGTGACTTGCTTACAGCTACGATTGCTTCTAAAAATAGCATTATCCAGCTCAACAAGGTCAGGATAACCTGCGCTAAGCGCTAAGCCCTGCCCTTAGAACTGATTAGCAGCTAGCTTGTGTGACGTTTACTCTCTGATAGCAACATGAAATGCGTTCATCTTAAACCAATAACATCTTTTTAACGCCCCGTCACCTCAGACAGTCTTACATACAAGATTAACATATTAAATACAGAAAATGATACATCATTTTAAAATGTTAAAACTGTATCATGACATGAAGGGGCCCTTGTTAAGCTCTAACTTGTCTAACAGCAATGCCATTTTTAACGTTAATACAATGTTTTTATATAGCATAAATTCAAAACCATACAATTTGATTGTTATTGGGATTAATGGTAACGTTACATCAGTCCCTCTAAAAGCTAAACAATCACTAAGAAGATACAAAAACAGACCTTTAAATACTTAGCAGGTATGTTAGTATGCAAGTAAGTCATGGTGAACATTTTAAGGCGAGTTTAAACCACGTTCTTCAGGTGATCCAAACTTTACTCACTTCTCCTCCACCAGCTGTTTCTGGTACTCCTCATATTCTTCTCTGGTCATACCAGCGGCCGCCGCGGGGTCTTTGGGGGTCTCTTCCTCTGCTTTCTCCTCGCCTCCTCCTAAACCCATTCCTTTCAAAGGGTTCCCCACCATACTTTTGATTAAAAAAGCCATTTTATACCCTGTCCGAATCTCTAGTTGTAATTCTTTTGGTTAAATTCCCTGGTTTCCAATGAGGTCCTTGATGGAGCGTTACAAGTGTAACTGGAGCTAGGCTAGCCAACCCGCCTGCGACGACACTCTGTTGACTAGGAACGGCGGCCAAAAAAAGAAAAAAAGCATTTATGCTGCAGCCATAATCTGGATTAAGTTGAGTCTGTCCACATTGAGGCAGATGGCTCAGCTGTCTCTTTTCTACACAGTAACAGTGAAAGAACGCGACGTTAGTTAATAACACAAACGCTAGTTTATTTATCACAGGCTAGTCAAAAATATTGATACCGATCAGGGAAAAACCATAAACTTTGGGATTTGGAGATATTAGGTTGGTGACATCATGCTAGTTGTATCCACCCACCCACCGCTAATCACATTACATGACCAATGTACCGCCACCAACCAGCTCTCAGATTTTCTGTGGGGACACTTTGTGAGGCCTAGACACCAAAATCACTGACCTGTTAATCTGTTAACCATCTATTTATATAAATAAGGACATTTTATGAACGTTTGTTCACATACACAGCTAGTTATAAAAACTACAGCCCACACTCTAGCCCTTAAATAAATTTATAGCATTTTTACAAACTAGGATGTCGTCAAAAGGAGGTTTTGATGACACGCACATCAAACCTGGTTTAAGATGGTTTAGCCTGTCCTCGACTCTGGCCAAAGATGAGTTCAAACGCATCCTAAACGTCAACGCCCCAGACTCTACTGACCCTGTAAATAAATACAAAATAATTACAGGAAAGTCTTTGTTTGGTTTCATTATTTGCAGCTGACAAGTACTTGAGCTCACGTACCTCAATTCATGTCGGTTCAGCCGCAGTCACACAAAAGACTCCTGAACGATCCGTTCTTGTTTTGGGAGCTTATTATCTGACACTGTTAAGACTGTCTTCTGTTGCCCATCCAAGGTGAAACCCCTCAAAGCAATAAAGAAAACATTGTGTTCCCAGAGTCCCATAACTGTCCCATTATGAGGCCATTGGAGGCAAAAATGAACTAAAAACAAATCGTTTCTAAAGCAAAGGCCATTTTACGGCTGCAGCACACAATAGTAGTTTTAATGCTTTTGTCATTCGAATTTACATTTACATTTTCTCCACAAAACACTTCGCAGGAAGGCAAGATTTAACTAAACAGTAGCTCATTTTCTTTCTGTATGGGACATTTTGGGTGGTTATTCAATAAAAAAAATTAGCTAGACTTAATAATAATAGACCTAAAAATGTTGTTTTGAAACGTTGTTGAACTAATGATAAGTTTCATGAGGGTAAAAGTAACCGATGTTTGAATCAGATGCTTCGGCACGTGAGCTGCGCCGGATTTACTGACAGATGTGACAGACGCCATTTCCTGTGTAATCCTTAACATGGGCCGAGTGATAGAATACAATCCCACAATCCTGCTGTATAAAACAATGATAATGAGCAGAAAAAGACAGAGAGAGACAGAGACTGGAGAATCTGAAAAACACAAATTTAAAGGCTGCAAGAGCAACAAATAATGCCGAGTGTTTTGCTCTGCCTCGGCTTAAGATCCTCTTTCCATGCAAGTCTAGTTTTTATTCCCGTTTCATCATCCAGTCAGAAGCCCAATTGCTTAGCAATGTCTCTGTTCACAAGCCACAATCGGAGGCGTCATCGTGGCTCAAACAGAGTGAGACACGTCTCAGTAATACTCAGCTAATCCTGACCCTAACAACTAACTTAATAATGTAATCATACTAATGAAACTGGCATAAGTTTTATAGCAACAATTAAAGAGTAAAACTGCATGTTTGCTGAATGCACCTGTTTTAAGGCACTTAACTGACTTCATGCCAAGTAAGTGTGACGTTAATAGATTAACCAAGAACAGAAAGTCTTGCATATATAACATAAGACAAATGAAATTTAAAATATAACAATTTTCACACTTTGTTTTTCTAAAGCTGCTTTTCTTTCTTAACGTTCCATCGTTTCCTTTTGTTTAACTAGACAGAAGCCTTCAAACCAACAACCAGTCAACTAACAACTAACCCGTGATGATTAAAGCGGAATAAACGTGGAGAAAGTGTGTTAAAGGCCTCTGTCTCTGATCTAATCCCTAACAACGGCCGGGTCGCGGAAGCTTTCATACAGCAGCACAGAGACGCTCAGCTGGGTTTCCTGCATAATCCTCCGCCTGAGGCAGTCGTGTCAGGTAGCATTACGTCTGCATCCAAGAGCTCAGAGCCTCAATCTGGACTTCTGACTCTCATTAGACATTTAGCCAGAGGCATAGCAACAATTGTAACAGAGCAAGACATTTTCCTCACCTATATAGGGGAACACACACATATACATATATATACATACACACATATATATATATATACACATCTACATACATATATAAACACACAGACACCTATATATAGGTATATAATTAGTACATTATACAAGTTTTGGTTTCTATAGCCGACTGTAAGACCAAGAAGATCTGTAAATACTAAATAAATATGTAGGCAGTAAACAGCAATCTTCTGTGTTAGGGTTACAAAGTTTTTTCTCTAAAAAGCTTTTTTAAATTACTACAATAGAAAGTTATGTCACCTATTTAATATTAATGAGCTAAGCTTAAAAGGTTTATGCTTTTTTAAAATGTTTGGGTTTGTTGACAGAATAAGACACACAGAAGGCCATTTGATTTGAGTTTTATGCAAATTGTTTGAGAAGAAAAACATTTTTGCGTGTTTTGAGTATTCAAAATACACATTCACAAGCTTTGGCCGCTTGCAGTCAGACTCTTTTGGAGGGAAAAACAGCCATTTTGTAGCGGTCACACCAAAGCAAATGTGAGAAAATACTTTATCTATTGCAACTTTTACCACAGTTCAAATCGTCCCTCGGACAGAGAGTTCTTGAAATGATACCTGGACCGATCTTCAAACGTAAATATAATGTCAGTCTCCTAAAGAATATATTACATCATCAGGAATCTTCTGTCACACACAAAATCAGTCATTCAGTCCCTGTACAGCTCTGATCAAAATTAAAAATTAAGAATTTAAAAGAAAAATACTTTTGTTTTCAAGTACAGCAATTGGCAGTTTGCAAACACAAAACAAACTGGAAATTAACACTAACTGATGTTTGTTCATTTACATGTTGTGCTGCGATTACCGAGCTACACATCATCAAAAAAACTTCTTGGCTGCTGCTTCCTGTTGGCTCCTGAGAGAGAGAGAGAGAGAGAGAGGGGGAGAGAGTGTCTTACGGCTAAATTTTAAAACACCCAATGTAACAAACCCTCATTTTTTCCTCTAAATTTTTTAAGCGTGAAAATGAACTTTACAATATTTACAAACAGACTTACTTGTACATGACGTATCCGAAGAAAAGCAGAGACTGAATGACGATGAAGGTGAGGAAGTGAGTGAAGGAGAGGCAGTTGGGTAACGGAGGAGACTCGGGGCATTTGACTTTCTCTGCTGGATTCTGAAAACAACAACATCAGACAATCATCAGACAGTTCTGAGGCGAAATCTAGCGCTTTAACAAGACGCTAAAAGAATTGCTGCACGTTTTGTGTGCTAATTGGACGAACATTGTGAACTTACCGCATTTTTCTGAATGATGTGTTCGATGTTCCTCTTCACCACGTGCAAATGTTCCTTGATGTCATTAAAGTGTTGGACGGTCTCGTACGAGCCCAGCCCAGTCCCGTGACCCTGCTGTTGACCCACTGCTAGCTGCTTCAGCGAGCCTGCCAATGAGTTCCTGCAAACCCCAACACAACGTTAGCCGCCGTTCTGCCTCACGCTGTGAAATAAACTCAAACACAGGAAGAGTCACAAGCAATAACATCAGTTAATACAGCAGGGAAGTGTTTAGGATGTTTCACGTCAGATATCAGGCAGTTAAAAGAGCATCAACTCACGTTCTGTCTGTTTACATTAAATAAGCAGCATGACAGACGACAGAATCTTATCAGCCACATTCACACATTTTAACACACAGATTGAGGATTAAAATATCCTGTCTGATTCTTAATGTTAAGATTGTTCAAAGGATTATATGACAGTCTTGTTTTATTAACACCATTAATGTTTTATCACTTAATATTTTTAAATTAAAACATCCACAAACAACAAAAAAAAATCACTCGGTTTAAAATAGTAAATATTTATTGTACACTACAGCCAGTGATAAAAGCTTTGAGCCCTCTGGCACCTCTAGTGGTCGTTTACAGAACTGCACGTCAACGCCTCTGGCCCTCCTTCTGCTGAAAAAAATGACCATGACCAAGTTTTTCAGGCAAGAAAATCTTAATATTACAGTGAATTGTCCGAATCTAATCTTTTAATCCTCTTCTAAACTCTCCCAAAAGGCCATATATCCTTTAGTCTCCCAGAAAAGATCAGATCAAGCAGAATAATTTCAAAATTAATCTTCCTAAAAACATGGTGCCTTTCTTAAACATATTTCACATGATTAAGACAAACCCACTGAGGGCACGGCTTTCATTTGGCTAAAAGCAGCATTTATAAACAGCCATTAAAAATCACTATACATCCATATGTACCTATAGGAATCTATAATACAATATATAACGTATATAAAAATATATACGTTACAATATATACAACATATAACAATATATAAAATACATAACGTAACCGTATAGCATTTGCATATTTTTGTCTGTAAAGCACAAATTAGTTTTAGGGCAAATCCGTTTCCTTTAAATGCCTCAATTCTTTTAAACAAAACAAGGTCAAGCCGGCACTCACGACATTAAAAGAGCAACGTCCGTTTAGCCTTTTAATAAACACATCTTAAAACTAATTTCACCGCTTAAACTTGCATTTTTCATTAATCGTGTATTATCGCTCGAGGGTGAATCCGGTGTCTCCGGTTAGCATCTTCAAAATTGTAAGATGATTATGAGGATAAAATCAAAATATGAGGGCAGAGATAAAAAAGCGTTTGGTTTGGTGATAAGTACAAACTCCTTGGGGAATTACAAATACAAGAAAGCAATCAGATTTTGAGCTGCTGTATGATGGATATATTTAAAGACTTGCATCTAATCCACCAAACAGAGGCTCCATAAGGACCAAACAAAATCAAATTTGTTTCATAGGGGAAAAAAAATAATTAGACATAAATCTCCCTTGATGCCCAAAATGAACATTTAAAAACACTGTCCGCAGTTGTTATCCACGTCAAATGACCTATTGGTGCTTTTTTCCTCAGAGCTTAAACAATTTTGTCGGCTCAGACGAGTAAAATGAAATTAAGATGAAAGGGTCAAAATCTTAATATGTGCATAATCTATAAGATGAATTTGATTAATTGAGTGCGTTTGCCCTGGTCCAAACCTCCTTAAAATACGCGCACCAATAGGATTAACCTAAATGAACAATCGACACGGATTACTAATCTGTTTTGGTGACAACAGGAGGGAAAATGTGATCTGAAAACTGCCTTTTAATAAAGACTGCCGTATTATATACTAAATCACCAACCATTTGACCTTGTTATGACAAAAACAACAGAAAGAATATGTTGTGTGTCTTAAATAATAAAGATTAATTATTTGTAACATTCACAAACGTCACACTGTACCTAAAATAGCAACTGAGTGCTTCTCTACCCAAAACAGTGATTCCAACAGCAAACTGTAGAGATTCTATTTTAAAAGTATTACTATAAAACATAAACTTAAAAGTTGTCAAATTATTAATTGAGAATCCATTTTATACATTTTTTTCAAAAGAAAATATGGTTTCTGTGTATTTGTGTGGAGACACTTGTAGCACATTTGAAGTGTGCGTACTCTACCTACTCAAAAACTCTTTTTCCTCCTATTTTGTTGTCCCAAAAATCTGTTTTCTAATCATTATAGTTTGATCACAGAGTTGGCGAGTCATAAAAACACTTTTGTTTGCTGATCCTCACTTTAAATGCTACATTTCTGTGTCTAATCCCAAAGCTTTATTGTTTGTGTTTTAATCCGTGTTTGTCTATACCTCACTCTAAAACAAAACAAAACAAACACTTCCCACTAACAAAACAAAACCAAACAATGCCGACATGGCGGCAAAACCAAAACAACAAACAAATGTATCTGCAGTAATCTGGATTCAACAAAAACATCTTTAGATCTTTATGTAAAGACACAGCAACACAAAATAATCTGTTGAGTTGTTCATTCTGAAGGTGAGAGTTGGGCCAAAAGCCTCGGTTTTATTCAGAGACTGATTTAAGACTATTAGCCAGGAGTTTTTTGTGTTTTTGGACATGTATTTGTCTTCACTTACTTTATTTCATTAAGGTTCCTCAAAACCTCCTGCTGTGTGTTTATAATGGTGTCCATTTCCTGACTGGGAGCCTAAATAAGAAAAATAAATCATTACAGAACAATTTACATATTTCACATGTAAATTTACAGAACAAAACCTAAATTGGATTATTGATTATATTTCATGAGGAAAATTGCTTTTACATTGATTTCTTGAACTTCTTTACACATACATTTTTGTTACCAATAAGACTGAAGTTCTGAAATACTAAGATTTCATCAGTTTTTCTTATAAACTCAATGAAAAGATTTAATCTGGATCTGGTTCGGAGGTCTGACCTGCCCTGACTGGGCCTGAGGACCACGTTTGGAGATCTCCTCTGAGACAATGTTCACGTAACGTCTCTGCTCGTCCAGAATCATGGCCAGCTGTCGGTTCAGTTGCTTGATCTCCAGGTGGATCCGGTTCTGACCCTCAAAGACCTGACGGATCTCCCGGTCGCCCACGCTTTCAAACAGGTCCTCCACTGACAGAACATCAAACCGTTATGAAAGGCTCTTTAAAAGCGATTATCTGAAGTTAAACGGTTCTACATTATAAAAAGTTTTTAGACTGAGTTTTTTAGACTATAAAAGGATTTTTAGACTGAAAGGTTCTTTGGGGAACCCATAAGGGTTTTTGTACAGCATCACTGCAAGGAACCCTTTTAAGCACCTTTACTTTTAAAGGTTAGCAGATTTCCAATTTGGTTTTTTGTCAGTTTTATATCAGGAATTAGGACTGAATCTCGACACACAGAAAACAGCAAGTTTTTGTTACTTCAGGAAGAGACCTGTATTAGGAATTGTATCCCTGTATTAAGAATTATATCCCTGTATTAGGAAAACGTCAGGAAGAGTCAGAGACTCACTGGGCTGTCCCTGAACATCAGGGTGTTCCTTCTGAAACTCCTCTTTCCTTTTGTCCAGCTCTTGTTGGAAATTCTCAAATTCCTCCTGGTACTTGTCCTTCTCTTCTTTGGGAATCTCTTTTTCTGGGGGAGGCTTTACGGAAAGACACAAAACACACATTCAGAGCCGCTCACGCACACAGACACACTTACACACACTCCAATTATAATGAATAAGCGCTATGGAGTAAGAGGCGGACACTTATGAAATAAGTATGGCCGATTCTTTTGAATCATACACAAGTGTGTGTTTGTGTGTGCGTACCAGATTCTGCCCGGGCTCGGCCAGTCTGAACAGCAGAAAGGACAGCACATCGTGGTCATCTGTGAAAAGCAAATTTGTATAGCTTGGTTTTCGTTTATTTCGCTTCATTATCGTCACACACAGATTCTTCTACAGCATCTGTTATTTATTTGCTGTTGGCAGAGTTCTGGTCCAGTTGAATGTTCACAAACAGAACATTAGCCAAAGCGCCAATCTAAACGGAGAGCTGAAGACAAGCTAATTCGAACCTGCAAGTCCTCCAGTGGCTGCGGAGATGCCGAAATATCCTGTCTGAGGAATGATCATGTTCTCCACTTTGGTGCAAAACTCGTAGTCTTCTTTATCAGGAGTGAAGCCATTATTAATGTAAACCTGAATGAAATTGAAACCGAATCAGGGTTGGACATTTCATTTGCTTTAGTGTATTCATTGTCAAATTTACTGTTAATAAAATGAATTCAGGTACATTATAAACACAAGGGGATGACAACTTTTATAAGTATTGATACAGGCAACAATACCGATAAAGTCTGCTTGTAGTAGGTGATTTTGGCACGAACGGGGTAGGGTTTGTTTCTGAAATCTCTAAGACACGTTCCCAGAGACTGAGTTGAGCCATCACTGAGGGAAACAAAGATTTATCAAACAAACAAGCGAAACAAATATTGTATACAATACATTTTCCTGACAAGAATCCTCTTGAATTCAGATGTTCAGAAACACCTGAAATATTTAATTGATGATATGAAGGCGTGTGTTTGAGTCCTTCAGTATTTTTGAACACACATACACACAGATGTAATTTCATACTCTGTCACTCTCAGATTAGCATAGACGGAGGATTACACACTCTCTCTCACAAATAATCATATTTTCTAATCTCCTTTGAGTTGTAAAATGAAAGCTGATGTCAGCGTTGAGGATGTGTTTGTTTGCTTACTTTTGATGGTCATAAACCAGTTTGCCATTGTTACCCACCACCAGAACCACTGGGTTATTTTTCTACAATGAAAGAGATGAGAGACTTAATCCTTATGTAGCACAAACAAAACATCACAAATCTGTCAGGTGCTCCGAACTGTCAAATGCACAACAACAGATGAAATTAATCCTTTGATAAATACATATTTACTGAACCTCCATCTTAAGATGTTTGTTTGCAAAACATACATTTGTCTGAAAACACACAATTTAAAACATTTTTAAAATGTTTGTATAAAATTTTCTATAAAACAGACAAGGTTTAATGACATTTAGTCATTATTCAATATTTATATTTATATATTAAATAAAGAAAGTGGATTTATAAACAGTGTATAGCTTTATTCATGTTATTATTATTACTATGTTTTATTGGTTTAGTTCTTAAATATCATAACAACTGATACAGCTTTACTAATAACAGAAATGTTATTTTAAAGAATAAATGTAATTGTAATTCTTTCAGAAACTGTTAGAGTTGTGTGTGTTCACCTTTCCGTCATTATCGAACGAGTCAAAGAAAATTCCCACGCCATTCCACTGATCAGCAGCACCGTACACGGGACCCTCCAGACCCTGACTGGCTGTGAACCATATGGCCTGCAGAACACACACACACACACACACTCTTCAGTGAGCAGTGGTAATTTGGCAAGTGGTGCTTAAGATCAGTGTGGTCTGCTCCACAAAACTGCAGGACAATTTAATGAAGGGACATGCCACTTGTACCACAGCAACAACATGCGATAATTACTCTCTCCACCCTAAACATGCTGAACAACTCATCTTATAGACGCCTGATAGAATTATTTCTTCTGTGGCCTCACCAACTCGTGATAAAACTCACTACTGTCTACAAACTGTATTAGATTGCTCAGTAAATTCAGCCTATCAGAGCAGCCACTGTAGCAATATTAACCAAAAATATTGACACAGAAAACTATTTTATTATTGACTTACTTACACAATACTTACATTAACTTTTTTTTAACTTAGGAAGCCAGTTCATTAACATATTCATGTTTACTATGGTAATGATAATTTAGTTCAGTAACTCATTTTTGCATATATAAACTACATTTACAAACTACAATTAACTACAATAAACTACAATTACATTTTTGATAGCAAAAACTAGCATTCGGTACTAAAATGTGCTACTGACATCACCATGTTACTCTTCACAGGTCACCCAGACCGTGTTTAACCTGTGGCACACATTTCTAAAGCTTGGGGTTAGTTACTCATAACTTATGCCTGATAAACAGCAGAACAAAGCGTGAGGTTAGTGCAGGGTAGTTTAAATTACCAATCCATCTGCTCCCATCCGGCCTCGTCCGGACACACGGAACGCCACTTCAACTTCCCAATTTTCAAAACTTACAGGGGACTTTGTCCATACCGAGCCCTTCTGACTCCGGAGAGAGGGAGTGATGCGGATTTGATCCGCACTGGGAATGGCATCTGAATGAATTAAAATAAAAGACAAAATGAATAGATGAACAAATTCATAGAAGAATACTGAACACAAAACTAAAATACTTTAGCTACTAGATTTTTTTCATTCAGGCTAAAAATCTCATTTCATCTCATTTCATTCAACACAAGGGGCAGAATTTCAGACTTGTCCCCATTTAAAATCTTTTCTCCCTCAAAACCAGGTTAACTTTAAACCAGTGGGGTTGTCAAACTGGCACAGCACCAAACAACACAAAGCAGAGTTAGTGCATCGACTTAAAAACACAATGCATTTAAAAATCCCTTCGTGCATTAATGCAAGAAACATCAAATGATCATTATATATTAAAAACGCCATATGTGCGTTACTGCTGCACTCAGCTGGGGTTCATTTCAGTGCAACACTGCCGAAACTTCGCCTTGCATTTAAAACACACGTGTGTGCATGAACGAAACGTGCTGAGAGATCATCTGAGAGTCACAGACGGAGGAGAGGAGACAGAAACATCTCCCATCTCTGAACTTACTGCCAGTATGAACCCAGAATGGGATCCTTCCATCACTTTGTGTCAAATGCGGCCCCTTGAAACTATACTTGTACTCAAAGCGCCGATGCGGCGCGTCCCCGGAAGTGCTGTCGGAACAAACGGACTGAAATATGAAGGACAATAATAATAAATAACAATGAACTGACAGGTACTTTGCTCTGGGTACCGCCATGTTTCAGTCTGAGTGCTGACGTAGCGCAGAGAGGGGCGGGACAACGGAAACCGCTATAGGGCCAACAGGGCGCTCTCTCATTGGCTGAGCCGTTTGACGGACAGCCGTGGGACGCGCGCGAAGTTCGGCCTCGTTTTCAGGTGACTGGGTCAGATAGGGTCGTCGTCATGGTAACCGCAGTTTCCGCCACGATCCCGTGGTTGTTATAGTTACAGCCGATGCTGTAAAGTTTTAGATAAATGTTATAAGAAGTTTATAAAACATAAATAAAGCAATTGTGACCTTTTCTGTGTCGGTGTGTTTACAAACGTAACACAGACTTCATCCTGAAAAAGAATTAATACAACAGCATTAAATAAATAATATTTTGATACACAATAAGACACAAAAATCACATGCAGTCATAAACATTTAAACAGGAGAGTTTAAAGGTGAGATTTAATTGAGGGCAAAACTTTATAATGTTCAGAGAAATAAGAAAAATCTGGCCAAGAAGACCTGTGAGTAAGATTAAGACAAGATTCATTCGATCTTTGTGAGCAACAAGCAACAATAAAAAAA